>JAWNOR010000424.1:2487500-2550000 GCA_035045885.1 Drosophila borealis | reverse complement strand
CTTCCCCCTTTCCCTTTTGCTCTCTCTCGCGACATTTTTGGCTAGGTAAATTTTCATTTCTGCGTATTTAAGAGTACACATTAAGGCTTCAGACCTGTGCACGGGTTATTCTAAAGTTTTAAATTTCTAATTTAGCAGAAAGCAATTTTTGTTTTCGGCGAAATGTCGATTTAAATATCTTTACCGCATTTTTGTTCTGCTAAAAATATATTATATTTTCGGTAAATTTAATCAAAACTAACGAAAACCTGTGGCTGCATGTGAATACTGCTTTCGGACTGAGGGCTTTCCTGGATTTAAAACAAATTCAAATAATATTTGCACAAAGTATTTTGCTTTGGTTGCTTTCAGGTTTGAACCGGCTTCTTTCTTATGCGCCAGCTCAATCTAGTGGGCGTTGCAATGTCTTCTCCAGGAAATTCATTTCAGTTCGGAGTCAACAAAAGGGCAGCACATTTTTATAAAATTAGTAAATCTTCGAATGGATCTGAACAACATAAATAATATTCTCTTGCATAGTAATGAGAATGTTCTGAGCCGAAGGAAGAGCACTGGGAAGAAGAAGCGCAATAAGAAGAAACGAAAGAAGAAGAAGAGGAGGAGGGGCAGCAACAGCAGCAGCTCAGGCTCAGGCCCGGGCTCGGGCTCGGGCTCGTCGAGCAGCTCGTCGGGCTCGTCGGGCTCGTCGGAGAGCGAATACGATACGAACGGGGGAACCGTGCTGGCCATCGCAGGGGAGGAGTTCGTGGTGGTCGCCTCGGATACACGGATTTGCAGTGGGCTGAGCATCGAGACGCGCGACCAGTGCAAAGTGTTCCCGATGACCCCGCTGGCGATGGTGGCATCCACCGGACTGTGGTGCGACACCATCTCGATAACCAGCCTGCTGCACATACGCATCCAGATGTACGAGCAGGAGCACAACAAGCCCATCTCGACCGATGCCCTGGCCCAGATGATCTCCATTGTGATGTACAACCGGCGCTTCTTCCCCTACCACACCTGCACCATCCTGGCCGGCATTGACCAGGCGGGCAAGGGCGCCGTCTACTACTACGATCCGGTGGGCCACATGGAGCGCTGTCGCTACCGTGTGCTCGGCAGCTCCGGCAAAATGCTGCTGCCCGCCTTGGACCACGGCCTCGGCTGGGAGCACCACACCCTCCTGCCGCCCGACCAGTATCCCCCTCTCGACAAGGAGCGTGCCCTGGCACTGGCTCGCAACTGTCTGCGCGTGGCCTCCGACCGGGATCTCTTCACCGGCGACACGGGCGTCCTCAAGGTCATCACCAGGGACGGCATCGAGACCGAAATGATAACCTTGCGCAAGGATTAGCGCACGCTCCAAACAAGCCAGAGGCTCAACTTCCTTCCTACATTCCGATTTCAGCGAATCTCAGCCTCATTTTCTGATACTAAACAAGGTCTCAACGGATTAGGCAGGCGAAATGAGTCCACGGCTGGAATTTGGCATCAAGTTGTGCGCGTGGAAGGATTATTGCCTTTTCTGATTGGACTTTTAAAATTTCGCAAGTTAATGTTTTACACTTTGGACATTTGAAAAGCAAGTTCTCAAAATTATATATATTTAAGGATTATTTATTTATTATTTTGGGATTTCAAGATTTCGAAAAACATTCAGGATGTTTTCGGATTTCAACAAAAGTTCAAAAACTCGCATTAATTAAAAAGCAGCGCGAATTTAAATAAATCTCGAATTTAAGTCGTTGCCGGAATGGTATTCCGCTTGAAAATGGCTCAGATCTGATGGTGTGTGATGCGCCTTGGAGTGGGCACTAATTTGGATCACAATGAGGACTGTTGTGAGAGATGGTGAGAGGGGTGGAGGGGGGGGGGGGGGGGGGGAAGGGTGGATGCGAGGTAGTTGGGTGGCAAATACAGTCGAAAAACAGCCCAAGCTCAATGTGGGCTCAAGTCGCAAAGCCAAATGTCAAATAGAGCGCAAAATGCATGAGCAACACGAGCGCGCGCGTGTGTGTGCGAGGGTGTGTGTGTGTGGGTGTGTGTGTGTGTGTGGGTGTGTGTGTGTGTGTGTGTACAGACTATACTTAACACGCTGTTGGCTGTGGATAACGAGGGGCGCGTCCGGCGCCAAGCAAATTGTAGCCAAACCCAATTTTGATTGTCAAATGAGGAGGGCGGTGGATCAGAGGGGGCTGGGGAGGGGTGGGGAGGGGGGCAGATGATGGAGGGTGGGGAGGGGAGGGGAGAAGGTGCTTGCTGGCAGATAGCTACGCACTTGAGCTCACAAATAATACCGTTACTTAACATTTGAGTTGCAAACAAAACACACAGATCAACGCACATGTGTGTGTGTGTGTGTGTGTGTGTGTGAGTGTGTGTGTGTGTGTGTGTGTGTGTGTGAGTGTGTGTCAATAAATGTCTCCGGCGGCCAGTGGCAGCTACAAAAACTGAGGACAATTGCAATTGCAGTTGGCTGCTGTCGACTGCGCAATACGCTGTTCCCACACCTGACTCTAAAACTGTATTGACAATGGCAAGTGGCTGTCAAACAGTCGACTGCGCAATACGCTGTTCCCACACCTGACTCTAAAACTGTATTGACAATGGCAAGTGGCTGTCAAACTGTGATTTAGAGACACATCCATTTGCAGACGCGTTTTCACTTTTTCACGCCCTTCATTTGCTCCGAGCTTCTGCCTCTAAAACTGTTATCACACAGCAAAGTGGCTTTCAAACTGTGACTTAGGCAAATATGAAATTCAACCATTTTTGTCCGTAGAGTAGCTCCAGTTGTAGTGGCTCTACAACTGTATTTCCAAAACACAATGGCTTTCAAACGGTGACTGTAAATTTTATAAAAATATGCATTCTTTAAACCTAAAAAAGCTCATTAGAAATCGAGCTGTCAAAACGCAGTGACTTTCAAAATGTAACTAACTAACACAATTACAGTTTCCGTTTCCAGCAGACATCGAATTAGTTGACCGCTCTTCACTTTATTCGACTGCGGCCTCTAAAACTGTAAGGCTCAATTGCAGTGACTTTCAAACTGTGTCTAAAAATGATTGATTTTTGCAAATGTTTCATCAATTGCCTTGAATCTTTATAAGTCGCTAGACAATAGTAGCTCTCAAACTGTAGAAGATGGGCGTTATCATAAATGGGCGTGGCTGCATATATTCAAGCGAATAGGCAAACTTCAGCTGTGTGTAATCGATGCACAGATAGCCACACACGAAACTAATATGGCCGTTTTGCAGGCGGCGTGTAGGGTATAAGAAGTTGCTGCTTAAGTGATACAAAATGCAAATACGCCAGCGACAAAGTCACAGATGGAGGCGAGCTGACAGCAGGATGAGGCAAAAGCCTAAGCCAGTGTGTGTGTGTGCGTGTGTGTGTGTGTGCTGTGTGTGTGTGTGTGTGTGTGTGTGCTGTGTGTGTGTGTGCTGTGTGTGTGTGTGTGGGGCCAAGCAAATGCGTAGACATTGCCAGCCAAAGTCACTTGACGAGCTTCACGGCTTAAGCTTATTTGCACAACGACAACTCCAGCCTGCCCCGCCCACACTCACACACACGCACACACACACATGTGTGTGATATCCACTCGACAATTGTTGCTGTGCCACAAATACCCCCGCCCCCCCCTTGTGCCACTTGTGGCGGCTGTAAAAGTGGCATCCATGTGACTGATATGCGGCATTGGCAGCCAGCTTAAGATGAAATGTAAACACAAACAGAGGCGGGCGGCCCAGCTTGCCAGATGCCACGCCTACGCGCCGCAATGCCTAGTGGCAACCGCCTTCCACCCTCCCACCTTCCACCACCCACCTCACCCTTCCAACTATCTGCAGCTTTTCCTGTGTCATATTGTTAAATTATGCGTGGCCAAATTTTTGGCTCTATGCCGTGTCTGCCTTTGTTGTTGCTGTTGCTGTTGTTGTTGTTGTTGCTGTTGTTGCTGTTGTTGCTGTTGTTGTTGTTGCTGTTGTCGCCAGTTTGTCAGCTCGTAAAACGCAGCGCTGAAAGGCATCAAAAACTCATCTGGCTGCTGCATCATCTAAATCAACATCATCGCATCGCCGAAGTAGTCAAAGTTGCCGCACCCGCAGTCAAATCCATATCCGTTTCCGTTTCCGGTTCCAGTTCCGCTTTTCCTGTTTTCGTTTTTTTTTCTGTTTTATGCCCTTGTGCTGGGTATTTTAATATCGTCATGAAATGTATGACGCATAGGCGAGGGCGACATCTCCAAGCCCATTAAGCATATACATATATTCCAGATCAGCATCAACAGCCGAGTCGTTATAGCCAGGTCCGACCGTCGTCTGTCTCTCTCTCTCTCTTTCTATGCGAACCAGTCCCTCACTTTCGCATAGATTCGTCTTGGAGCTGATCGGAGCACTATATCATATTGCTGCCACTCTTTTGTTTTTCCACAAATCTTGACCAAGCATTTACTTGACTCAAATCTATATGAAGAATCCAACTGTGACTCAAGAAAATATGGAATTCAACAGTTTTGTAGGAGGAGTGTGTGATTAAGGAGGAGGTGGGCTGATCCGTCGAGTGAATTCAGTTGTACTGGCTCTACAACTGTATTTCCGAAACGCAATGACTTTCAAACTGCAATTTTAGAAAATATGGATTCTGGGATTCTTCTCGATCCCTAAAAAAGTTGCTCCGAAATCGAGCTGCCCAATATGAGGACTCTTCAACAGTAATTCCAAAACGCAGTTACTCTCAAACTGTGGCCAGACATTTTTGTAAACATTTACTTGACTCAAAGCTCGATATGAAGAATCGGTCGTGTGGATAGGTGGAGTTGGGCTGATCCGTCGAGTGAATTCAGTTGTACTGGCTCTACAACTGTATTTCCTAAACGCAATGACTTCCAAACTGTATCTGTGAATTTTAGAACATATGGATTCTGGGCGTGCGTAGCCACTTCTCGACTCCTAAAAAAGTTTCTCAGAAATCGAGCTGCCCAATATGAGGACTCTTCAACTGTAATTCCAAAACGCAGTTACTTTCAAACTGTGACCATACATTTTTTTAAACATTTACTTGACTCATAGCTCGATATGATAAGAATCGGTCGTGTGGCAATTTTCCTCAGACTCAACATTTGCGAGCTTCACTATTCACCCACAGGCGAATGTCCAGCAGGGTATTAAGTATTCGGCGTGCCGAAGATCTTTTCACTTGCTCGTTTTTCTCATCTTCACTTTATATTTTGGGTCACGTCACAAAGCCAGCTCACATTTGGCATCGCCACGTGCTGTATATGTCTGTACTCTGCCCCGCACCCCTTGCACCCCTTGCACCCGCCCCCTCCTGTTGGCCAACCACCCCGTCCCTGCTGCCCCAAACGGGCACATTTTGAGGATGTGCCTGCGGTTCGTGACCAGTTGACAATTTGATGCGGCGCGCCGCCCACATGACTCTAAATTTGGATTTAGATTTTGTGCTCGTCCAGCAACAGATGTTCAAATCATTTTCAAATACATATATACTTATACAAATATATATCCAGAGAATGTCACGTATGTTATTAACACACAGTATCCCTGCTGTCATGGACTTTTGATTATTTCTGCTTTAAACATAACCAGAACAATTTGTGCGGCTCATTTCGATGCCATTTTCGTTCGATTGAAACAATCGCAGCTTCTTTAAGGCCTAATGCGCAGCTTGACGGTTCGAATCCACTCTCCGACCTGCCGATATATATTTTTTTCAATATTAAAAACAAGTCAAGTTTCTATCCACGGAGCTCTAGATTGAGCTCCACCCAAAATTGACATCCACCAAGCATGTTTAAGATTTGTTGAATCGATTAAAACTATTTATTATTTCAGCTAAAAGTCGAATTGAAGACTTGATTATAACTTTGCAGTTCTGTAAATCTTAACAAACACTATCTTTGCGGCCTTGCCAACACTATAAACTACCTCTCAATCGTTTTACAACACTTGTCAAAGCATCGCTGTGTATTTCACGTGGCATTTAAGCAATATGCCTATAGATATAAGTATATATATTATTGAGCATATATATTTGTCGGTGCAACAGACCGGCGTTGCGCATATTTGCTTTTCATTTCTAACACCATATTTTTTCATTCGTTTTCAGGAAGAGTTCAATTTTTTCGTGTCCATCCAACTACTCATACATAAATATATATAGTACATACATATGAATTCAAAGCATACAAAACCAGAGACCTTTCCATACGAGCAGACTGTCCAAAACTCTCTCTCTCTCTCTCTCTCTCTGCAGCTCGTCGCATCACACATCACCCGTCGACACCTTACCCTGCTGCAGAGAAAGCGTCGCCTCGTTATACGAAGCATACCTGTCGAAAATTATTCCTTTCTCCTCCGGTATATAAAAACAAAGAATTTCTGCTGGATTTGAGCCAGCGACTTCACGTTTGTTAGTTCAACGCGTAACATACCTGTTAAGTATATCAGAATTATTCCTTTTTTTCTCTTATATGAAAACAAAGAATTTCTGCTGGATTTGAGCCAGCGACTTCACGTTTGTTAGTTCAACGCGTAACATACCTGTTAAGTATATCAGAATTATTCCCTTTTTTCTCTTATATAAAAACAAAGAATTTCTGCTGGATTTGAGCCAGCGACTTCAAGTTTGTTAGTTCAACGCGTAACATACCTGTCCAGTATATCAGAATTATTCCCTTTTTTCTCTTATATGAAAACAAAGAATTTCTGCTGGATTTGAGCCAGCGACTTCACGTGTGTTAGTTCAACGCGTAACATACCTGTCAAGTATATCAAAATTATTCCTTTTTTTCTCTGCCGGATTTGAGCCAGCGACTTCATCAAAATTATTCTTGTTGTTGCCAGCGACTTCTCATTTGTTAGTTCAACGCGCAGGCAGCTGAGCCACGCAGGCAGCCCAATTATATGCCTGCATTGTTTAACGTGTTTTTGACCAGCGTTTTCTCCACTTGCGGTTCGAACTTTCCAAAAACTTCACCAGCGTGTGCAGCTTGCTAGCTCTTGCGGTCGGTCAGTCGGTTAGTCGAACAAATGTTGATATATAAACTTGGATAAATATTTGGCTGAGAATTTGCGCACACTCACTGTGATTGGGTCTGGGTCTTGCTTTTTTTTAGTTTGCATAGGGCTTTCAACTTTGGTTTACTTAGGTATTTAACATTAAGTATTCTTCTGCTGATACCCATTCTGCTGCTGGCCGTTCTTGTTGTTCCGGTCGCCCGGGCAACCCATTAAAAGGTATTGGCCCCAAGAAATTGCTGTGTCCATTCACTCGTTTCCACAGAAGGCCCCGCCCCGACCCGTGCCCCTTTGCCCCCTTTGCTGGCGCCTCTGCCTGCGCCTCCGGCACGTCAATTCAATACGTTTAAAAGTTCATTTGCTGTTTAGCTTGGTCATTATGTGCCTGCCCAACAGCCTGACGGACAGCCTGACGGACAGCCTGACGGACTGACGGACTGACTGGCTGCCAGTCTGCGCCTTTGTCGGCTGGGGCCATTAAATGGGCACTCAATGTGTTTGTCTAACTTGCCATTTGCGATGATAATAATGTCGTATGGCCGTAACATTGCTGTTGCTTGGCTGCCCCCGTCACGGGCGAGCACGCGAACAGCCAAACAGCCGGACAACCCGTCGAATCGGGCAACCGGACAACGCTTTGTTGGCTACAGCTACTCTTGTTCGTTCTTGTTATGCTCTAACTGGGGGCATATGCATTGCCTCGAACAGAGCGGAAGTTGTTTGAAGCTATTGTGCCTTAGACACGTCGATTGTCACAATGGAAAACTTGGTACAGTTGCGTCTGGCTGAGCTAAAATCCCATGGATCGATTCAGCTGATCAGCTATATAGTTAAACAGATTGTTGTCAAGAGAATCCATTGAAAAGTGTATCAAAAAATGTGTGTGTAACTGCCAGCGGGCGTCAACTGTGTGTGTAGATATATATTCTTGATCAGTCGAGTCGATCAAGCTAGTCTGTCTTTGAAAACGCGTCCATCTGGCAAGCAGCAAAGACTTGAGACTTTAAATTCTACATATACATATATGCTGCTCTACCAAACGCAGAATGAGTCTGTCATTGTTTTTTCCTTAATATCGATAAAAATCGATAAATATCGATCTTGGGAAATAATTATTCAAGCATAACTCGGGAACTTTAAAAGCTAGATGCACCAAATTCGGTATGTAGGTACTCGAATAGCTTACAGAGATTTCGATTATTTCACATTTTGCGAAAATTGCATTCAAATCGGACAATTAAGACCGAAGTTGCGCCCGAAGTGAAGAAGAAGCAAGGCAGGGACAGCTTGGCGCTGGGTGCAGGGTATCGCCTAGTTGGCTACTCCCGACTCACAGTGAATATGTGAGTTTCGCAGATTGACGAATCGAACTAACGGGGAAAGCATACAGACTTGGCTGCTTTTTGATTTTGTAGGGTATTCAAGCTGCGGCGTAGCCGGGCCACGCGCTCTATTTGCTGTTGTTGTTGCTGTTGTTGGCTATCGATATATATTTCCGAATCGTTTGGCTTGGCGTTTTGATTTCGTTATCAGTTTTTATGTTTATAAGTGCGACACACACACACATACGTGCTTGGTGTGCAAGTGTGTGTGCAAGTGTGTGTGTGTGTGTGTCGTCTGGGTTTTATTTGTGCGCTGTTTGGTCAATTGGAAAACATTTCGCAGCAGACTTTTTGGCGCCCGCCTCGAAAAACGTTGCTCGACGGGCGGTCGCCAAAGTGACGACGTTCATGAAAATCAGCCTCGTTGTTGTTGTTGCTTTTGCTGTTGCTTTTGCTGTTGTTGTTGTCAGTTGCTGCTGCTGCTGCTGTTGCTGTCGGCATAATGGCGTCGTTATTATTTTGGCATTAAAAAGAATTAATACGCTTCAATGGACTCTCAACGTAAATAGATCGTTAGGCAGCGTGCCAGCAGCAGAAGTTTACCCCCCCACCCCCTAGTAATACCCCCACACTTACTCTCTCCTTTGCACTTTTCGAGCCTTTTCTGTGTGTGTGTGTGTGTGTGTTTTCGCAGCTCTTTATCAATGCACGCTTTGCTAGTTTTGCTGGCTTTTCACTTTGCTTTGTCACGCAATCGAGCACAATTTTTGGCACTTCACATGCAAAAAAGCTATACACACACACTCGCACACACTCGCACACACACACACTTTGGTTTGCTGAAGTGACTCTTTCGCTTGAAATGGGCCACCAACCACTTGACCAGGCTTCGACTGAGGCCGTGCCTCGCCTCACTTTCAATAAACTTACATTGTGTGCCAGCCCTCCCCTCTCTCTCTCTCTCGCTCTCTCTCTCGCATTTTCTCTCTCCGACTCACACTCTGCTTTAGATATTTCATGTTTTGTAAGTGAATTGCATAAACGTTAGTTTTTCTAAAATGCTGATGCTGTTGATGCATCTTCTATTCATACCCACTATCATTTTCATACGAAATGTGTAACGCACAGTATCGATAAATATCGATTTTCAGTTGGGCTTATGTAAGCATAACTGGATGGTCATAAAAGCTAGATACCCTCAAAAATACCCTATATAGACATTGGTCAAAATTTCCCACTCCCATAACTGGGTGAAATCTCAATCCAATTAAACGATGTTTGGCTCTTTGCTCATGGCTTGTAAATAATATTAATAATAATAATAATAATAATACTAATACTAATACTAATACTAATACTAATACTAATACTAATACTAATACTTATACTAATACTAATACTAATACTAATACTAATAATAATAATAATACTAATACTAATACTAATACTAATACTAATACTAATACTAATACTAATACTAATACTAATACTAATACTAATACTAATACTAATACTAATACTAATACTAATACTAATACTAATACTAATACTAATACTAATACTAATACTAATACTAATACTAATACTAATACTAATACTAATACTAATACTAATACTAATACTAATACTAATACTAATACTAATACTAATACTAATACTAATACTAATACTAATACTAATACTAATACTAATACTAATACTAATACTAATACTAATACTAATACTAATACTAATACTAATACTAATACTAATACTAATACTAATACTAATACTAATACTAATACTAATACTAATACTAATACTAATACTAATACTAATACTAATACTAATACTAATACTAATACTAATACTAATACTAATACTAATACTAATACTAATACTAATACTAATACTAATACTAATACTAATACTAATACTAATACTAATACTAATACTAATACTAATACTAATACTAATACTAATACTAATACTAATACTAATACTAATACTAATACTAATACTAATACTAATACTAATACTAATACTAATACTAATACTAATACTAATACTAATACTAATACTAATACTAATACTAATACTAATACTAATACTAATACTAATACTAATACTAATACTAATACTAATACTAATACTAATACTAATACTAATACTAATACTAATACTAATAATAATACTAATACTAATACTAATACTAATGATAAGAAAATAAATAAAGTATTAACTAAAATTAATGAAATAACTTTCATAATTATAAAAATTAATACAAATATTATTTTTTTAAAAATATATTTTCTTTTTAAACTAATAATTATAAATTAAGGAAAACTTCAATAAATTGTATTATTATAATAACAATAAGAAAAAATATATAATATGAAAACGACAATACGACGATTGCATTTATAATGATAGCAAAAGCTATTACATGCAAGCACATAATAATTTAATGCATGAGCGAGCCCATTTCTCGATTTATGGATAAGCCACGAAGATATTTTGATTAGCGAGCACTCGCGTGGTGAATTTTGAGCATCTAATTTCAATGCATTCGCATTTGTTAATATAAATTAATGCAAATTTTGTTGTGAATCCAATTTTAGTAATGTGATATGTTGATATGATGATATGTGAACTCGATTATACTGTATCATTTCAAGTTTCGCAACACATTTAATTGTTATGGAAATTTTTCGATTATCCACATTATGATATTGATAATCATAAGGGAGTGGTAGAGGGAGAGGGGGGACGGGGGTCAATGAAAGCAAAGTTCTTTCAACTTTTTGCGGCATCAGCACTATTTGAATTGCAATCGGAATCTGTCGATGTTGCTGGTTCCCAGCCCCAAAAGCATTTTCAATTTAGTTGCACGCAAATATTTAGATTATTTCCAATGCTACAATTCAAACACAAACGCACACACACACAGACACACACAGACACACACACACACGGACAGACAGTGGGCGTTACTGATGAAGCGATACATAAATCCAGATACATGCTATACGTACTCAATTGCTGTCACTGCATATCGCACGGACATAAAACAGCCTGTCACAGATACATATTTGGAATTGAACATTGCATGCGGCCTGACATCAATAAATACCCTACAAAAGCTCGGCTGCGCAGTGTTTATTGGACCTGTGCAGCACGTTGACTTTGAGAGTAAATGAGTGAAAAAAATTGGTTCGCAAATTTTGCAATATCTAATAAAAGTCGCAATTTAAAAGCTAACGGCTTGATCTTTGGCATATATACATTTCAGCATATCAGTGGAATATATCCCAAATTTAGGCTAAATCGATTGATAGACTCCCGAGTTAAGTGCGAATATGCGTGGCAATCCATTCGAATTGTCGACAGGGATTCATTCAGACAAGCTGCCTCGCCCTACAGAATATCGGCTTTAGCCAAACATTGAAGCTACTCTGCGAGGGTATCTTGTCGTCGAGCAGTCTGGTTATGTGGCTCTGCCCTTTGACAAAATATTCCCATATTTGCATTAATTTACCTAATTGATGCGTCAATAAACCAAAACTATTTTTGCTCAAACCGAATGCCTTTCTCACAGCTTACACTCAAAATAATGCCTGAGACATAACACAAATGCTTGACACGCACATCAGGCAGCCCGGCATAGCTGAACTCTAACCAAAATCAATCTGTAAATTCCATTATGCAAGAGACTTAGGAATTTTTAATGCATCGCTTGTCTTATAAATATATTGTCATTTGTTATTTGCATTGGCAACTTGCATTATTTGTGTTTGAAAGGCAAAATTCGGTCAAATGGGGTATATTAGTTTTCTGCAAACCTATGTAACAGGCAGAGCGAGCGAGAGAGAGAGAGAGAGGGAGGGAGGGAGGGAGGGAGATTATAAAAATTATATAAATTTTTGCTCAGCATCCACAGTTGAGACAATGTCCATCTGCCTGAGCTGATTGTTGACCAAGCGAGATGGAACTGGAACAAAGAATAACTGGTTCGAACCGTGAACTGAACCATCATAGGATTCTGTTTAGTCGAACTAGGTTGGGAGAACTATTGTAAAAATAAACAAACAATCAATCCGATTGCTGATCGAGTGATCGGAACTGGAATAAAGTAGCATCAAAATGTGATTCGAGTCATAAACTGAACTAGGTTAGAAGAACTATTGTGAAAAGAGCGAACCAGAGGAACCGAGTGCTGATCGAGTGATCGCGACTGGAACAAAGAACTGGAACTGGTTTGAACCGTTGACTGAACTACAAAAGGATTCTATGCCATCAAAAGAACTATTGTAAAAGGAACAGAAGAGTGGAACCAATTCGAGAGCGGAACTGGAACGAAACTGGAACAAAGCTGCTTTTTGTATACACATCCCAACAACTGATTCCAGAGGATTTTGTATGGATTTATGACTGAGATCATGTTTCATCCAAGGCAAAGCAAAAATCCCGCTTCTCACTGACGTTCATGGCCACGCCCCTTGGGCGCACACGTCGTGAACTAAACTTATCTAAATTCGCCGAAAAAAGTAAATAAACTTGTATTTAATATTTAACAGTATTTCACAGTTATTTCTCAACCCAAAAGCCAGCCATTAACAACAGCAGCAGCAGCAGCAACAGTGACAGCAACTCGGCAGCAACATTCTTGCGCTTGTCAACATTTTGAGTAGCAATTTGGTTGCACGCCCACGTTGGCAACTGCCACGCCCATTGCCAGAAATGCCCGCATATATACATAGATAGATGCCTGCATGTGGCACACTTTGAGTAATGCGCTGCCTGCCAACTGATTGCCACTCCAGTTGCAATAGTTGCTGCTGCTGCTGTTGCTGCTGTTGCTGCTTGGTATTTTGCGTGAAATGCGTTTGATGCAATGCCCCTTGCCCCTTGCCCCGCCAACCGCCTGCAGCCCTAAACAAAATGATGAATTGAAACAACAACTGCAGCAGCTACTGGCCGCATGATGCGGGCTACATTGCTGCTGCTGCTGTTGCTGCTGCTGCCAGTGATTACCATTACCAACAGTTGTCGTCGTCGTCGTCGTCGTTGTTGCTGCTGCTGCAATTGCCAATGTCGGCAGCAATTCTGGCTTCAGCTGCGGCTTCGGCTACGGTTACAGTTCCGTGCTTGGGTTTGGCCTTCAGTTGTTGCCAGTTTCCTTTTTTGAAATCATAAATTTAACTGCAGCAGCAACAACAACCAACAGCAGCAACAGCAGCAACACAAGCGCTTTGCATTTTGTTGCGGCTGCTGAAAAATGTTCAAAGGAGCCAAGCAGAATCCCAGGCTAATGAACACGATATACACACACCCTCACACACACACTCACACTCACACACACACACTCACACACACACAGACACAAATGGAGCGGGGAGGCGCGGGCTGTGCGGAAGTTTATGGCCCGTGCAGCACTCAGTGCATTTGGCAATTATGAAATGCACTCACAAATGTGTGTGTGTGTGTGCGTGTGTGTGTTCAGATATGAGTGTCTGTGTGCGTATTTCTGTGTGTGTGTGTGTGTGTCCCCTTGCTGTGGTGTGCGTGTGTGTGGGCATGTGTAAAGCAAATTTAGAGCAAGCGTAAAATTTGCAATTAAATGGCAAAGTAGCATAAAGAGCCACGCCCACTCAGCCCAGGCAGCAGCACGAAATGCATCAAGACAAGAAAGAGAGGGAGAGAGGGAGAGATGGAGAGAGGGAGAGATGGAGATGGGTGTAGGGCGACACAGAGAGACAGGACTTCACAAATGAGGTCAGTTGCGCTTCAACGTTTTGTGCGTTGACATTTTTTGTTGCAACAGCAGCAACAACAGCAACAACAGCAGCAACAACAGCAACGGCAGCAACAACAACAGCAACAGCAACAACAGCAGCAGCAACAGCAGCAACAACAGCAACAGCAGCAACAGCAGCAGCAACAACAGCAACAACAGCAACAGCAGCAACAACAACAGCAGCAACAACAGCAGCAGCAACAGCAGCAACAACAGCAGCAACAACGAGAACAACAACAGCAACAGCAGCAACAACAACAGCAGCAACAACAGCAGCAACAACAGCAGCAACAACAACAAATGTGAAGTTGACTGCAGCAAAAGAAATGAAATGAAAATTGCTGCACACATTGCGTATACGCGACGTTGGACAGAACGGCAATAATGCCACGAAATGCATTAAAATCAACAGCAACAACACACAACAAAAAAGAATAGCAGCAGCAACAACAACAACAACAAAGACAAGAAAATGACAGAAGGTTTCGATTATATAAAGCCAGCGAATGGGCGGATATGGGAATCAGTTTGTTTTGGTTCAACTATGCTGCGGGGGCGAAGGGGGGCGTGGCTGGTAGCACTGACACTGTCGAGCGTTACGTTGACCCCCGCCAAAACGACAACAACGAGAACTTAATGGACGTCCAGCAGGAGCGGGGAAGGGGACAGGAGGGGGGTGGTTCGGCTTTTGCCTGTTTGTTGGTTAAAGATTCACAAACATGACAAATGATAAATGGGGTAAAGGATACGCAATGCGCCATGTGCTGGACACAAATATACAGCCATACACTGTGACACAGACACAAACATCGCAGCCAGATCCAGATTTCACATATCAAATGCTGACAGCCCGACACAGAGTGTGTGTGTGGCTCAGCCAAAGAACGGGTAGCATTAATTGTGCAGCCAGCTTGTCTCTAGCCGGGCACTATAACACGAAGAAGTGCCATTGAATCGCAGCAATTATCCGGCGTCGCACGGGCTGATTTAATTACATGCTGCCAAATAAAGCGCAAAATCGAAAACAAAAAATTTGAACCAGCGACTTCACTTTTGCTGGTTCGACGCTCAGCCATCTACGCCCTGTCTCATACAAACTTTTAGCACCGTTTTATCCGGCGTCGCACGGGCTGATTTAATTACATGCTGCCAAATAAAGCGCAAAATCGAAAAAAAAATTTGAACCGGCGACTTCACTTTTGCTGGTTCGACGCTCAGTCATCTACGCCCTGTCTCATAATTACATGCTGCCAAATAAAGCGCAAAATCGAAAAAAAAAATTTGAACCGGCGACTTCACTTTTGCTGGTTCGACGCTCAGTCATCTGCGCCCTCCAGGCACATTGTAAATGTTTTTCATACAAACTTTGTGTAGCGTTTTTTTCCACTTGCAGGTTGTCGTTGTCTCCCTGCTAACACTCGCTCCAAAAAGTGGAATATTCCAGCTATTATCCTGCGTCGCAATCCCTGAGTTAATAGCATGCAGCCAAATAAAGCGCAACATCTGCAGGCGGATAAAATTTAGAAACAAATATAAAAAAAATTTGAACCGGCGACTTCACTTTTGCTGGTTCGACGCTCAGTCATCTACTCCCTGTCTCAAACAAACTTTGAGCAGCGTTTTATCCGGCGTCGCACGGGCTGATTTAATTACATGCTGCCAAATGAAGCGCAAAATCGAACAAAAAAATAGTTGAACCGGCGACTTCACTTTTGCTGGTTCGACGCTCAGTCATCTGCGCCCTGTCTCATACAAACTATGAGCAGCGTTTTTTTTCCACTTGCAGGTCGAAATTGTCTCCCAGCCCAAGCTCGCTTCAAATGGCAGAACATTTCCGTTCAGTCCGTCAATCAGTCAATCAGTTAATCAGTCAATCAAGTCAATTAAGGGAATTGTGCTATTTAAAAAGAAAACTAAAAGTTTATGTGACCCATTTTAAAGCCACATTCTTTGTCATTAACGTGTGTCAATATTCTGTTGGCATAGTATGGAAGAGTTTTTGATATAACTATCATGGAATTGCTCCTCTTGGATATATGTATGTATATATATATATATTTCTTGCAGGTATACTTGGCTTTTAATTAACGTATTCTGCGCTCTGAACCCGCGACTTGCGAGTTTTTCATTGGCTGCGATTCGAGAGTTTTCAGCTGAATTGCTTGGCCCTGTTGTTGTTGCCGGCGAACCACTTGAAGCGCAGCGTTGTTAAGAGGGCTGACAGCCATGCCACGCCCACAATTCAGATGCATGGTCGCAAAAATTAATTGATTCAAACAATTCGAAACGATTTGCGCATTAAAACTCGAATGGCCAGCAAATCAAATTGAAATGCCAATGGAGGTTCCGTTCGCTTTAGTGTCCGCATCCACATTCACATCCGCATCCGCATCCACATCCGCGACCGCATCCACATCCGCATCCGCCTGCGCATCTGCATCTGTGCGTGTCGTTCACAGTATCCGTGACTGCGACTGCGACTGCGACTGCGACAGCGACTGTGATTGTGTCTGTGCCCATTTGGATGAAACTCTCTCTCGGCATGAATTTAATTTTGATTTTTATTTGGCTTTTTATTCGGTTTTTAAACGTCGAACGATTTAATTGAATTGCACGCGACCCAGTTGCGACCCCCACACCCCCATTGAACGAACCCCCCACCGTACCCCTGTGGCATGGGATGTGATTATGCAAAGTGGCGCCCAACGTGGGGCGTGGCTGGGGTTGCTAATTTCATCGCCGCTCGCTGGACAATGAGGGGGGGGGGGCAACAGAGGGGGCAGCTAGTGGACCAGAGTTACGCTTGGACTTGCCTTTTTCATGTAGCTGCAAATTGAACAAGCGCAAGTCTATATATTCATGTATGTGCATCCAATATTGGTTGCAGCTTGACTTTGACTTGACTTGAAGGACTCGCACACACGCACACACACACACACGCACACACAGCGAGAGTGTGGACTGTTCTGTTTGTGGCATTGCATCTTTAAGTCATTGGGCCACTCGACAGATCCGACAAGTGGACAGTGCCGAGCGCCTCTTCAGGCGCCGCTCAATTTCAGGCTCAATTTCCTGGCTCCTGCGCTCGACTTGGACTTCAAGTTTTCACTTATGTTGATTTGCCCAATTAAAATCCATACACTCAAGTGAGCTAGCTGACAGCTCGAGGTTTCCATTTAATTATGCCAAAAACAACGTTAAATGCACTTTAAAAATCTTCCGTTCAAAATGTGACAAGCTGCAGAGGCGTAAGCTGTGCTAGGCCAATATATATATATATATATATATATATATATATATTCCCCCTCACAATTAGCTTAATGCTGAGAGCCCGCATACACCCGAGGCACTTAATGTGAGTCGCAACTTTTGGTTACCTTCGACTTACTCGTACGTATATGCGCAGGATAATGCTCCACTAGGAAATACCCTGAACCCAGAGAGGAGCTGCCATTACGAACATTCATCCCTTTACATTCTTCTTCCCTTAGTCTCACACGATGAGAAATGTGCTCTTGAGTAACTTCGGTGCATATAGTCCGATCTTTCTGTAATTTTCAGGGCATACTAAAGTGTGTGCATACCAAGGCGCAAGGCTCTAGCTTTCAATATAAATTCGTTTACCATTTCGAAAGAAATCAGGAAAGGTTTCCATAAAGTGAATGTATAGTTGTACAGTTGTATACGATATAAAGTTGTCGATATATATCGAACAATATATATATATAAATATATAACTGTTTGTCCTGACTGACTGACTGACTGACTGATTGGTGATCAACGCACAGCCCAAACCGTAAGAGCTAGGAAGCTGAAATTTTCACTGTAGTTACCTTATGTGATTTAGACGGGGTCTCGGGAAATTCCACCCGCAAGTGTGGAAAAATCGCGAAAAACGTTTGTATGTAACTTTTTTGTTTACCATCCGATCGGCCTCAAACTTATTTTCAAAGATCTTTGTTAGAATTCATTTGAGGGGTGTTTCACACTTTTCGAAAAATCCATTCCTCCTTGGTGGAAATGGAGGTGGGTGACCTTTCGCGCTCAAGTTCATTTCCAGAGATCTATAAGAAAAATCATTTGATACGTGTTTCACACTTTTTGCAGAATCCAAACTTTTTCGGGGGAAATGCGGCTCAAAGATTTTTTGTACGAAGTTTTAAATTGTGTCCGATTTGATTCAAACTTATTTTCAAAGCTCTACATAAGAATGTAGTGAATACGTGTTTCAGCGATTTGGGAAATTCCACTCGCAACAGTGGTAAATTGGCGGAAAACGTTTTTATGAAAGTTGTTTGTTTACCGTCCGATCAGTTTCAAAATCATTTCAAATTTGTTTGAGAACATTGATTTTATAACATACGTGCCACGGGCAAGGCCGGGTTATACCCGCTAGTATATATATAAAATTTCACACAGCTAGACCGTCGGACATGGCCTAGTCGATCCAGCGCCTCGTCCTTATGCGATTAATATGTATGTGCCTAATCGGATGCAAGCCCAACTCCGTGGGTTCTGGGTATGCAAATCAAATTGAATATTGCTTTGTGAATGGCATCGTCTGGAGTCGAGGTAAATGCAGCTTAAATCTTGGTCTTAGCCGAGTTAATTGGAGCATTTGACCCAATTTGCGGGTCCGCATTGTTGACAGATTTGCATTGCCATCGCACGGGCAGCTCAAACTTGTATTTCAGGGCAGGTCAAATTTGTATTTCATAATGGAATTCAATTATGCGCCATGCTGCACAATAAATTGCACAAATGTGACCAAGCGCTGACCCAATCAATCAAACAATCAATCAATCAATCACAATCAACAAACAAAAAAAAATAAAATGAATAAATAACACAAATAATCAATTTTTGAATTTCATTTAACATTCATACATTTTCTTCTTTTGTTTTTTTTTGCCATTTTATTTGTCGCTTACTCAGGCTGAACTCCAACTGCGAAATACACTGGCTTGTAAAACTGTGACTCTTAAACTGTAACACTACAACTGCGGCCTTAAGCTGAGTCTTTCAGAATGTGATTTTAAACTAAGACTCAAAAACTGTAACACAACAAACTTCACTTTAAGGCGCCGGCGACTCAACAACAGCGCGAATCTAAGCTATGACTTCTAAACTGTGACTCTTTAGCCTTGCATTTCAGGCTCCAACCAAAGTCGTGACTCTAAAACTGTAACTCTGCAAATGTAACCTTAAGCTGGGCCACTTAAAGCGTGACCCACAGTGAGTCGGAAAATTTAACCCTCCAATCTTGAGTTTAAGCCTCCGAGCATTTGTTCAAATGGTGACTCTAAGACTGTGACTTTCAAACTGTAACACCACAATTGTAGCCTCAAGCAGAGTCATTCACAATGTGATTTTAAACTAAGACTCAAAAACTGTAACACAACAACCTTCACTTGAAGGCTCCGGCCAAAATGGTGTTTTTAAAACTGCGACTCTAAAACTGTGGCTCTTAAGCGGCGACTCAACTGGAGCCTCAAAGTGTGAGTCTGAGCTATAACTATTAAAATGTGACTCTCTAACCTGCCCAATTTTGGTGACTGCAAAACTGTGACTCGAAAACTGTGATTCTACACAAGTAAATTTAAAACTGTTGGCAGGATATGTTTTTTTTTTGTAGATGATCAATTCGCTAAATGTATATAGAAAAATCAGGAAATTTCTTAACGTTTTAACATTGACTCTCCAACTGTGAGCATCAAACTGTAAGAAATTTAATTTGTTGGTTCTGATCTATCAAAGATATTATCAATAATTTAACAAGCTGCACTTCGCCGTGACTCTCAAACTGTAAATGTAAAACTGTAATAATTTAGATGTTAAAGCAAGCCAAGCATAATGTTTAACATTAAGGCAGCAAAATCGATTTTCAGTGACTGGCAAACTGTGACAATGCCCTTAAAACTGTGCAGTGTGTGTGTGTAAAGATGTGTCTGGAGATTTTCAAGGCTGCAAAACTGTGAAACTGTTAAACTGTGACTAGAGCAAATTTCTTGCTTGCATGACACTGAGTGAGTGCAAAAAAGATAGAGTATATCGAAAACCAAAATGCGAGCTAAAATCATTCGAGTATATTTGTGTGTTTTTTTCTTCCGGTTCTAGCTGCGCCCGCTGTTTAATGCGATTTTGTGACTGCAGCCTTGCAATTAAGTGGCTGAGGCGTGGGAGTGGAAGGGGGGGGGAAGGGAAAGGGAGCTGGGGATTTGTTCGCACTCGCATTGAGTGAGCTTCTGATGTCGCTGGCCAAATGTCAATTAAATTTCGCGGCCTCCGCAAATTGTGCACCAAAAATGTCAGCGCAGCGAGTGTGTGTGTGCGAGTGTGTGAATGTGTGTGAATGTGTGTGAGTTAATTTGATTTTAATTATGTAACACTGGTTGAGGATGTGCTGCTGCTGCTGCTGCCGCTTTGGTTTGTTTCATTTGCGGTTAATCAACTGGCCGTGGCATTAATATTTTGATTGCCACACGCCGCGGCTGGCGCCCGAATGTTGCAGGCAGCCGCAAAAATTGACAATTAAAAATAATTTGAAATGCAGACGCCAAAACGTGCACTGACAATAAAACGAGCGCATTTCATTTAAATTTCAAGTCAACTCAACTGTGCCACACACACACACACACACACGCACACGCACACAGAACTGAACACTTGACAGCAGCCACGCCCAGGCATCCACACACACACACACACACACACACACACACACAAGCACACCATTCAACGCTTCGCAGCGACAGCAATTTAAAATTAGTAAAAGTTAAAGCACACAACAACAACAAAAGCATGGACAAGGGGTTGGCCGGGCTGACAGGAGGGGGGGGGGGGGGGGGGGTTGGGCTGGCAGCTGAGGTTTGGCTAAATGGGAGCAACACGAACTGGTCTGCAATTAAAAACAAGCGAAAATGTGCCAAAGCAGCGGCCACGACCAGCAAATACCCTGTAAAAGCAAGCTCCTTGCCTTGTAGCCTTGCAGAGGGTATTCGAATTTTGTCATAATATATGTAAAGCATCCCCGAATCCATAAATTATATATATATATATATATGCCAGATCGACTGTCCGACTGTCCGTCTGTCCGTTTCGATGCGAACTAGTCTCTCAGTCTTGCCTAGGTCCGTCTTTCTGTTCTTAAGTCGGACCTGATCGCAGCACTATATCATATAGGAACGATCGGTCGTAAGGTATAAATATAAGGTATAGATATAAGCCAACTTCTATCAATATCCCCCTACTAGGAAGAATCTGAGTCTGAAAAAAAAAAGAACGTCGGCATTTACGAACATCAAAAATGTCAGCAAGGGTATGAAATCTTCGGCGTGCGGCAGCTTAGCTCACTTGCTCGTGCTATTTACAGGGTATCAGAAGATTGAAAGCAGCGCATTGCTGCGGGACGGACTGTGGGCTTGAGGGCATGGTCGGCTGTCAGTGAAACTGAAAACATGCAACTAAACTGCCGCATTTTGCAGACAACTTGCCACACTGGCCGCACGTCCAACCCAACCCAAGCCAAGCCAAGCCAGCTCCCCGCCTTCGCCCCGTCCCGCCCCTTTTTGGCGACACTTTCAACTGGCAGGCGCTGTTCTTGTTCCTGTGGCAGCTCCATGGCTATGCTGCCAGCTTTATGGGCCTTAAAGCGTGCGGGCCAAGCCGCTTAAGTGGGCTGTTAAGGGCCTGTTAATTTTATTGATACCAGCGCCGATCGAATGTTGTTGCCTTGGCACAGCCTCTCCCCCCCCCCCCCCGCGAGACAAAGGCGTGGGCGTGCCAGTCCAGGCCAGGCCAGGCGGTTGGTGGGGAAAGGGGGGGGGGGGGGTAGCTTGGGCGCTCGACGTTGACATGCCCGACACATGTTGCGGTCCCCCCAAGGATGTGTTCCTATTTGTGTCAATGTATGCGTGCGTGTGTGTGTGTGTGTGACACCAGGCAATGCCGCGCAACCACGAAGCTGATCCACTCAAGTCTGAGCTGAAGCAAACACATTCCAAAAGTCAAAGGTCAAAGAAAGTTGACCAATAACAAAATCGGGCTTAAAATGCATCAAATTCAAATAAAGAAATTGAGAAAGAAAGAGGTGAGGGGGAGGGGAGGGGGGCAGACTTACAGTAAGAAATGGATCGAATATTGGGCCAAAGAATTATGTTAACGTAGTATTATTATTATAAGACTAACTTATAAAAAAATGTAGAAGTGCAACTGGTTTGGTACAGATAGCGATTGACGGGCGATTGACTAACTGATTGATTAGCTGATTGACTGACTGACTTACAAACTGATTGACCAGTCCCGCCCCCTAGATGGTTTCTAGTTGACAAGCATATCCTTGGTCATACCATACCATCGATATAGTCCTTGGAAAACCTAAAGGATCAGATCCCTGCAAAATGTGCATTGAAATGGTCCAAAAACATGCATGCTTTTTCTTTCAGGAGCCCTTTTACTTTAGCTGCAGCTGCAGCTGTTGTTTAACAGCCGGCTTTACAGCACTCTTTTAACATGAACTGCTACTTAACAGTACTCATTTTGAATGAGTTACATTTCTGCCCCTTAATGCTATGCAATGAACATTTTCATTCGAAGAACTCGTCGACCTTCTGGGCATTTCTGTTCGCCTGGTGTTTGAGTGAAATTTTAGTGCAAATTTGGCACCCAGCCGGCAACGAGGGCGCCCCTTTCGGGTATGCAATGAAATTTTTCGGCCGCAAAAATATTTTTTGTCGACCTTCTGGACATTTCTGTTCGCCTGGTATTTTTGGGAAATTTTAGTAAAAATTTGGCACCCAGCCGGCAACGAGGGCGCCCCTTTCGGGTATGCAATGAAATTTTTCGGCAAATAAAAATATTTTTTGTCGACCTTCTGGGCATTACTGTTCGCCTGGTATTTTTGGGAAATTTTAGTAAAAATTTGGCACCCAGCCGGCAACGAGGGCGCCCCTTTCGGGTATGCAATGAAATTTTTCGGCAAGTAAATTTATTTTTTGTCGACCTTCTGGGCATTTCTGTTCGCCTTGTATTTTTGGGAAATTTTAAGAAAAATCTCGGCAGCCAGCAGCTGTCAACGTTCCTGATGGGTGGCAATGGATTTTTAAAGACAGCTGGAAATCCTTGGAAATAAAAAAACAGCAGTTTGTTTATTCAATTAAATAATTGATTTATTTATGTTTAAATTTATAAATTTGTTGTTTTTTATGCCATCTTCTTAATTATTTTTCTTAAAATTACACAAATCGATCATAAATGAGAATTTTTGCTTATTTCAACTTAAAATAACTATATCTGGCATAATTAAAGTCCGTTCCAGAAAAAATCTGCTTTGTCACTCGTGAAGGTCCTTAGAGCTCATTGTAGTCCTTAATTTGTCAGTCTGAAAAGATAAAAACACATTTAAATTAAACAAGGCAAACAATATAGAAAGACATTTTATGTAAAGAAAAAAGGACATAACTCGGCCATGTCCTTGCAAATATTCAAAGGACATGGTGTGTTTGGATCGTATGGACCCTGCACCGATCTGCATCATTAAAATATGGGGTCATCTAAGAATCCCAAGACTTGTATTTTGACTTGTTAAATTTCAGTCGCGAAGCGCACGGAAATGGGCTGAAAACACATTTCCTTGAATATTTCCTAAACTACAAGGACGATCTTAATGAAATTTGACCAGGTTGTAGTCCTGGTTAATACAATTCTTTTGGCACATGACTCGCAAGGATACGCAAGGATATAGCTGAGTTAGGGCCTATTTTTAGTATACAAAATTGTCCTTAAAACATTTTTGTCTGAAGGACTTTCGTCCTTTGAGTTGTACATTATTTAATGGGATGGTGGGAACTATATGCTGGCCAAAGGACATCCCGATAGTCCTTCAAATGGCAAAGTTAGCCCGGAATTTTTCGATATTAGCTAATTTTGCGACTAACCCCCTAGGAAAATTTTCGATGAAATTTTTTGTCGAATCCTGGAAATCCCTGAATACCAATCGATAGTCCTGCTCACCACGAGTATAGAATGGCATATCCTTCCGATATCCTTAAGGATTTGGCTGAGTTATGGTTAATTGAAAAATGTCCTTTTTGGAAAATAAGCCATATATCGGAAACGGCAAGGACGATTTTGTTGTCCTTTGGACAGTTTATGGTCCTTGTTCATACGATTCGTTTGACATAGAACTTGTCAGGACCCGCAAGGATATGGCTGAGCTAAGGCTTTGTTAATTTCCGGAAGGATTGTACTTGTATCTAGGCTGTCTAATGGACTTTCGTCCTTTTCAATATATATTCTAACGGTTGGCCAATGGACATCATGATCGGCAAGGATACGGCTGATCTACAGCCTTTTATCTCTCCCGACAATTTTTTTTTTCCTCAGCTCGTTGAGTGAGGTTGACTTTACAACTAAATCGTTCTTTGGTCAACAACTTTTGTTAACCCATTGATTTTTAATTTGTTTAAATGCACATTTCAAAACCGGACAATATTTACCCGAGATATTCAACAAAAATCATCAAAAAAGTTACGATTTTCGAACCGACCCCGATTTTTAAGAAAAACGTGATGTAACCCCTTGCCATTTTGCCGATTTTGGCCAAAATTTAGATTTTCTTTTTTTTGAAGCCAATCGATAGTACTGATCCTTACGAGTCAAAAAAGGTATAAAATTCCAAAATCGGACATTATTTGGCCAAGATATCCCAAAAAATCATCAAAACAAGGTTGACTTTACAAACAAATCGTTTTTTGGTCCACAACTTTTTTTAACCCAACGAGTTTGGAAATGTTTGAATGTCAGTTGATAGTAGGGATCCTTAAAAATTTAAAAAGATATAACATTTCAAAATCGGACAATATTTACCCGAGATATTTGACAAAAATTATCAAAAAAGTTACGATTTTCGAACCGACCCCGATTTTTAAGAAAAACGTGATGTAACCCCTTGCCATTTTGCCGATTTTGGCCAAAATTTAGATTTTATTTTTTTTGAAGCCAATCGATATTACTGATCCCTACGAGTCGAAATAGGTATAAAATTCCAAAATCGGACATTATTTGGCCAAGATATCCCAAAAAATCATCAAAACAAGGTTGACTTTACAAAGGAATCGTTTTTTGGTCCACAACTTTTTTTAAGCCAACGATTTTTGAAATGTTTGAATGCCATTTTATAATAGGGATCCTAACAAATTTAAAAAGGTATAACATTTCAAAATCGGACAATATTTACCCGAGATATTTGACAAAAATCATCAAAAAAGTTACGATTTTCGAACCGACCCCGATTTTTAAGAAAAACGTGATGCCATTTTGCCGATTTTGGCCAAAATTTAGATTTTCTTTTTTTTGAAGCCAATCGATAGTACTGATCCTTACGAGTCAGAAAATGTATAAAATTCCAAAATCGGACATTATTTGGCCAAGATATCCCAAAAAATCATCAAAACAAGGTTGACTTTACAAACAAATCGTTTTTTGGTCCACAACTTTTTTAAACCCAACGAGTTTCGAAATTTTTGAATGCCAATTTATAATAGGGATCCTTACAAATTTAAAAACATATAACATTTCAAAATCAGACAATATTTACCCGAGATCTTTGACAAAAATCATCAAAAAAGTTACGATTTTCGAACCGACCCCGATTTTTAAGAAAAACGTGATTAACCCCTTGCCATTTTGCCGATTTTGGCCAAAATTTAGATTTTCTTTTTTTTGATGCCAATCGATAGTACTGATCCTTACGAGTCAAAAAAGGTATAAAATTCCAAAATCGGACATTATTTGGCCAAGATATCCCAAAAAATCATCAAAAAAAGGTTGACTTTACAAAGGAATCGTTTTTTTGGTCCACAACTTTTTTTAACCCAACGATTTTTGAAATGTTTGAATGCCAGTTGATAGTAGGGATCCTTACAAATTTAAAAAGGTATAACATTTCAAAATCGGACAATCGGACTGACTGATTAGGCTGATTGATTCAGTGACTGATTGACTAACAGAGTGGCTGACTGAGTGCCTGAGTGATTGACTGACCAATTGACTAGCTGATTGACTGACTCACTGTTTGACTGCCTGATTGACCGGCTCAGTTACTTAGTGATTGACTGACTGATGGCTAGCTGACCAATTGACTAGCTGATTGACTGTCTGATTCACTGACTGACTGATAGAATGACTGACTGACTGATTAGGCTGATTGACCGAAGGTTTAGTTAAATGATTGATTGGCTGATTGACCGACTTATGGATAAACTGATTGACTGTCTGATTGTCTGACTGACTGATAGATTAACTGACTGGCTGACCGACAGCTTGACTGACTGACAGATTGACTACGTGATTAAATGACTAATTGTATGGCTGATTGAATGAAGGTTTAAAATAAATTACTGACTGATTGTCTGATTGCTTAACTTACTGACTGATGCCATACCAACCAAAAGGCAGACAGTTTTGACTGCAGTTACATTAGGTAACTACCAAACTTTCCGAGTGTACTCCGCTCTGTCTGATTGTCTGACTGACTGATAGATTAACTGACTGGCTGACCGACAGCTTGACTGACTGACAGATTGACTACGTGATTAAATGACTAATTGTATGGCTGATTGAATGAAGGTTTAAAATAAATTACTGACTGATTGTCTGATTGCTTAACTTACTGACTGATGCCATACCAACCAAAAGGCAGACAGTTTTGACTGCAGTTACATTAGGTAACTACCAAACTTTCCGAGTGTACTCCGCTCTTCCAAATATTCGGTCTAACTTCTAATAATAATACTATTAATATCTACAAATATTAAAAACTCTCCAACTTACCACAGTGTGCAGTGTCCATATGTGTGCAGTAACCGCCAAGGAAAAAGATCATGTTGCTTTCTTAATATCTTGAATTTCATTTTATTCATTTTATTCCAATCGCTGGCTGACCCTAGTATATAGTAGGTCGAATGCTCGCTTAGTAGCCTTCACATAGTAGTTACCATTTATCTTTTAATTTTAAATCAGTTTTTCAGCTTTTACTGTTCCATGCTCTGCGCTCGATCTCAATCGAATCAATCATCGCTTTGGCTAACTGGGCTGTCTATATATATTTTTGGCATACATTACATACACATACACACACATATCAATTATCAATTTAATGCATAACTTAAGTTAAATAACAATCACATTTACTTATTATGTTTTTTTTTTCTTTTTTTTTACTTTTTTCTCTTTATGTTTTTCATTATCCATTTACTTTTCTTTTCTGTGTTCGTTTGGCTTTATTTGTCTTATTAAAAAAAAAAAAATACTGGCACATGCCTAGATTTATATTTCTATATAGGGTTATATAAGTATATCATATATCAATCAATCATTATCATATATATTTTCTTGTTTTGTGCCTGCTTCTTACAAACAAATTGTCAATAAAACAATTGGAAACAATCGAATTAACAAAAAACTTAAAAATCTTTCGTTCGTTCTTTCGTTCGTTTTTGAACCGATCGGAACCGATCTATATAACTTGCTATATCCTTTGGGTATTGCATATATAATTCTCTACTTGTAAAAAAAAAACAAAAAAACGAGTGCCACTTGCAGTGCACGCATTTTTCTTAATTTTCTTTGATTTAATTATCATTTATCTTTAATTGCTATAATATTTTTTTTATTTTATTTTAATTTTTTTCTGAAAATCTCGAGTTTTATTTAATATTAATATATTTATTTAGAGAATTCTTTTCTTTTCTTTTCATTTTAATTTTAATTTTCTTGTGTTGTATGACTTTGCTTTTTTCTCTTTATTACCATTTACTGAATATTTAATTGTTTATCTTAGTTACACTTAGCACATCAATATTTAGTTTATGTTATGTTCTGAATTTGAAGTCCTGTGTTTTTTTGTTTGTTTATAGTTTACGTATTGTTTACCAGAAGAAAACTATTTGCTAGTCGCTAGTTGTTCAAGGATTACACGAGATGCTCACGTAACGTATTTGTATAAGTAAAGTTCTTATAGATTGTATAAATTGTTATTGTAAATTGTGTTTTGTTCTTCTTCTATATAAATTTCGGCACATTTGATTACTCTTCACAAAATGAATTCAAATAAATGTCAAAGAATATCGGAGTACGACTCGTAAACACGCTGTCCACGCAAATGCCAAATGTGTGTAGATTCCCTCAATTCTTCAAATGCGAACAGTTAAAACTTCAAAAAGTCAGCATACCAAATTTGACAGCTCTAGCTCTTATGAAGGCTGAGTTCACTGGGTTAGTTGCTCTGCTATAATGTTGGTATATTTAGTTGAACTCTTGGATAAGCACAACTGAGACCCTCAATAATCGGCATACCAAATTTGACAGCTCTAGCTCTGGTGAAAGCCGAGTTCACTGGGTTAGTTGCTCAAATAAAGGACGCTCTTTGCAGGGATTTCGTTTGCAAAGAGTTGTTTGCGAAATTGATCAGCATACTAAAAATCAAAGCTTTAGCGCATTCACTGAGTTGGTTCCTCGCATAAAATGTTGTTATATTTGGTTTTAACTCTTCGATATGCACAACTAAGACCCTAAAAAGATAGCATACGAAATTTGACAGCTCTGGCGCTCAAACAAAAAACAAACATAGTCGAGTTCAATGGGTTAGTTGCTTTGATTAAGAATGCGCAATCAATTTGTGGCTAAAAAAAAATGTATGTGCAAACAATTAAAATGTATTAGTTATGCATTGTTTTCGGGGGGGACATTATTATTCTGGCTGTATTTGTAGTTATTTGTAGTTAGACATTGAAATATCATTGACAAATATCAAATAGACAAACAATTAATTATGTTTTATTTTTTAATATCAATCGCATTTGAATTGTTTTTATAGATTTTATATATATATATTTTTTTTTGTGTTTTTTTTTTCTTTTCTTTTTGTTGCTATCAATATTTGAAAAATCAACAAACAGTTAATTGGAAAAATTGAAAATTCTTTTGCTTCGCTCACGCATTCATATTCGTATTCATATTTATATTTAGTTTTTGTTTTTGGATTATTTTATGCTGCCTAACGCTTAGCCTAGCCTAAACATCTGACACATGTCTGTGTGTGTCTGTCTGTGTGTGTGTGTGTGTGTGGCGCGGGGGGGCGGCGGCGGGGAGCGGGGTTAGCTCAACCCACCCGCAGCATGCTTTGTCGTTTGTTTTTGGAAAAAAAAAAATACCTCTTCGATCGATCTCTAAATAGCTTAGATATTAGATATTATATTGAGTACTCGCGAATATCGTACCTGCAACGCGTGTTGCTGCTGCTTCTTCTTCTTCTTCTTCTTCTACTTCTTCTTCTGCTTCTTCTGCTTACCTTCAATGTTGCTCTTCAGCCTCTTCCTCTAGACTTTTGCTGCTGCTTCCTCTTCTCCTGCTGCTGCTGCTTCTTCTTCTTAACTGCCATTCACATCGACCGCCATGGGCTGTGCAACCGGATGGAGCCCATTGCTGAGACTGCCGGCGCAGAGCGTGGAGTTGCCGCTGGCCACCGGCGAGCCGCTGGGCGTGGCAGGCGGCGAGGCGGGCGGCGTCAATGTGGATGGCTCCTGCCCCCCGCCATTTGCTGCGGCTGCTGTTCCAGTTATTGGTGGTGCATTGCTGGCGATGATTTTGCCATTGGTTAGCTTCATTATTGGCTTCTGCTCCGGCTGCTCCGGCTGCTCCTCCTTCTCTGGCTCCTGCTCCTGCTGCTTCTCCTCCTCGTTGTGTACGCTGCCATTTGGTGCCTCGTTTAGCGGCGGTGGCGGCGGCGGTAATGAATCCAATTGGTTCGATTCGTTTAGCGTAAAATCGTTGAGCTCTTTAATTTCCTCGGTGGAGGGCGGCGCCGGCAGGCTCATCAAGCTGTCATAGCCATTTTCCGGCTCCTCTTTGGGCTGCTCCTGAGCTGTCGACTCCTGCCCAGCCGCAGCTCCCTCTTCTGGTGCCTCCGGCTGCTCTGGGGCATTGCCGAAGGCGGCGGGTGCCGGCAACGGCGGCTCCTCCAGCTGTGAGTGCGGCTCCTGGTCATTATCGGTGGTTTCCTGGCCGGCGATTAGCTGGGCGCTGAGCAAGAGTGGCGAGCCCTGGGCATAGCCGGGCTGCTCGATGACATAGAGCTCCTGATTGCCATAGGAGTAGCGTTTGTTCGAGTCGCTCGACGAGCTGGAGCTGAGATCCGACTGGGACAGTCCGGTTAGCGATGGCATCGGCTGCGGCTCCTCGTCGTCGGCTGCTTCCTCCTCGGGCAGCAGCTGCTCTTCCTCAATGAGCTGCAGGCCAACAGCACCAACTCCGACTCCAACTCCGACTCCGACTCCAACTCCGAGTCCGACTGGCAACGAGGGATTGGCAAAATCGCTGGGTGGCGCATGGATCTGCACCTGCTCGTGACTGGGCGGCAAGCTGCGCTCGACCAGCGCCGCCATCTGCTTGGTGTTCGTATCGAAGGGCAGCTCGGTAATGTCTACGCCGGCGCCGGCGGCGGCGGCGGCTGCGGCGGGGCTATCCGGCGGCTGCTTGGAATCGATGCCGCGCGCCACCTCCACCACGAAGACGCCGTCCTTGTCCGTGTGCATCTTGGTCTCACGTGCGTTGCGTGAAATGTCCTGCGTTGGGGGCGAGAAGAGGAAAGGAGACCGGCATATGAGGTACTGGCGGTGGCGGGAACGGGGCGTACCAGGCAACAACAATGACAGGAAAAACAAACAGCAGGGCCAGGGGGGAAGGTGGGAGGGGGGAGGGGGAGGGGGGAGGGGGGTAACGAGCGTGCGTAAATGCTTGCCACAAGCGGCGGCAGCAGGCGGACAAATCGTGCAGCTGCCATGCGGAAAGTGCCGAAAATTGCATTTGCATATGCTTTGGCTTGTGGCACATTTACACCTCAGACACAGTTAGACAGCGAGAGAGTGTAAGAGAGAGAGAGAGAGTGTGAGAGAGAGGGAGAGTGGGAGGAAGACAGAGAGCAGGTGTGTGGGGAACACAGGTGTGACTGAGGCTTGCAGCGGATATCCTGGGCTGGGCTGCTTGACAAATAGCTGAGACTCGAAGCCCAAAGGATGACAGGAAGACAAACGGCCAACAACAAGTGCTCCAATCGCGGCTGCTCGAACAGCAAATACCCTGTACCCAATGGACAGACTAAGTGGAAACATCGGATTACTCGATGGATATAATTGACAACTGAGAGACTCGGGCTTTCGAGTGTCGACAAAACTATGTTCGAACTGCTCGAGTCAGCAACATGTTCGAGTTCGAACTGCTCGAGTCGGCAACATGTTCGAGTTCGAACTGCTCGAGTCAGCAACATGTTCGAGTTCGAACTGCTCGAGTCAGCAACATGTTCGAGTTCGAACAGCTCGAGTCAGCAACATGTTCAAGCTCGAACTGCTTATATAGCCCATTTAATGCTGTATAAACATATTTTTACGTTCTTCCACCGGCTAGACATATCTCTTCTAGTCTTTCCATTGGGTACAGGGTATAGAAACAAAAGTTGGGAGTGGGGGAGAGAGGGCAGTTAACGTGCGGATGCCAGCAAGTGGATACCCAAAGGATGCACCAGCTGCAGTTGAAGGACACAAATTGCAAACAAGAGTTTCAAGAGGAAAAGGTACAGCAAGCGCACTCTATTTACAGCTGTCGCTTTGGTGCTCAATCAGCTATTGATTGATGCTCGTTACTCTGGCGTAACATCAAGAGTTGATTGATTAGAAATGGAACAGGTTTTTCAGCTGTCTCTTTCGCTCTCAAGTTACTTTAGTCTTGAAGAGATAGGGGGAGCTAGAGAGAGAGAGAGAGAGAGAGTATATACAGAATATATACAGGTTTGTGTACAATAGATATCTCTCACTATCTCTGTCCCTCTCCAACTCGTTTAGGGAGACAACTATTTACACATTTCAGAGTCAAAAGAGCGAAAGAGACGGTTACCAACAAAATTACAACAATGCGAGTCGTTCGGGCTGAAAGAGCAGGCAGACAACAACACAACAACAACAACAACAACGGCAATCAATCAGTCAATCAATCAGTGCTACGACAACAACAACAACAAGAACAACAGAGACAAAGACGGAGATAATAACTACATGAGAGTGCGACAAAGTATTGTATGAGTTAGACAGAGAGCGAGAGACAAACAGTTAGAGATGCGAGCAAAAGACGATAAGAAGCGAGCAAAAAGAGTGACACAACAAAGAGAGACAATTATTTGACAAAATACAGTTATAAAGATGCACACAAATCCGCGGAGAGAACGCTTTTAAGTGTTCCGGAACTAGCCAGACAACTGTGAGCTTGTGCAAGTGAGCTAGTTCACATAGAATGAGTAGAGTAAAGTAAAAAAAAATTAAATCTTCCATTAATTAGTTCAGTTGGCTTGGATAGCCATTTTAAATTGATAATGTGAACTTATTTGGTACTCAGTAGTTAAACAAATCACAGCTTTGATTTAAAGCTGGTTCCGTGAACTAGTTTATGGACTCTAGAGCACTGTTGCTGGCAGCTAATTGAGGAACGTTTAAACAAAGGCTGATTTTAAATAACTTTAAATAGTACCTATCCTATCTAAAGAATCTGAGGAACTAGTTCCCATAGAAACTAGCTCGCGTTGTGAGCGCGAGCTGGTTCAGCGCTCCGGCAATAGCAACGCTGAGTGATATACTCGTTAAAATGTTCGTATTGGCATAACTTAAATGTCTAGCTGGTTCCATGAACAAGTTCCATTGCTGGTTCAAATAGTTTAAAGAGTAACAATCAAACAAAGATTGACTTTGTGAAAATATTAATAATTTCTAACTTAAGCTTTATCTAAACTCAAGTGTTGGCCTAAAGATTCTAAGGAACTAGTTCTCATAAAGACGTTCCCATTGTAAACGCGAACTAGTTCAGAGCTCCGGCATTAGAAAAGCTCATTCACTTTCCGCAAAGAACTTCTCGATAAAATGTTCGTATTGGCATAACTCAAATGTCTAGCTGGTTCCATGAACAAGTTCCATTGCTGGTTCTAATAGTTAAAAGAGCAATATCAAACAAAGATTGACTTTGTGAAAATATTAATAATTTCTAACTTAATCTTTATCTAAACTCAAGTGTTCGTCTAAAGATTCTAAGGAACTAGTTCTCATAAAGACGTTCCCATTGTAAACGCGAACTAGTTCAGCGCTCCGGCATTAGAAAAGCTCATTCGATTTCCGCACAGAACTTCTCGATAAAATGTTCGTATTGGCATAACTTAAATGTCTAGCTGGTTCCATGAACAAGTTCCATTGCTGGTTCACTTAGTAAAGTAACATAAAGGCTGAATGTAAGAAGATATTAATAATTTCTAACTTAATCTTTATCTAAACTCAAGTATTGGTCTAAAGATTCTTAAGAACTAGTTCACAGAGAAATGAACCACTCTCCTTGTGATGTAAGTGTGCATCTTTAACTATATACGGTAATTGCAGTGCGAGTAAAAGAGACGACAACGACAAAAGACATGACAAACAGTAGAGCAGCTTAACAGCTGTTAACTAACAGCTGTTAACGCTGTTCACAGTTGAACTTACATGGCGCTCTTCGGTGACAACAATCAGATGATTATCTTTGAGCGTCATCTTTGTGACGGAACCACTGAACGCGAACGCAGCGCTCGCCAATGTGGGCGTGGCAGCGCCCGTCGATGTGGGCGTCCGTATATCTGGGCGCGCATCAAATTGAAACTCGATGCGCTGGACGCCGCTGGCCAGGGCCACGGACATGGACCGAATCGTATCTGCATTTCGATTCGAGTCCGGATTCAGTTCCGGATTCGGTTCCGGACTCGAATACGGATTCGGATTCAGATTCACGTGTTGAATGCTCAGCTGCGATATTGGCGACGAGAAGGATGCGACCGAGCAGGACGACGACTGTAAAGTAACAGAGTGAACACAGGCTTTTAGTGAACTCACGCACACACACACACACACACACATAGACACGTGCACACACACACACACACAGACACACACAGACACACACAGACACAGCAGCTGAGCGACGCAGAGCTCGAGTCAAAGTTGAACTAGTTTTAAGCCGCGCAACTATTTGAATGCAATTAAGTTACGCGGAGGCAAATTCGCAATTTTACGCAACATTTTTGGCATTGTTTGCAGTTTAGGGAAAAAGGCGGCGAGATGGGCGTGGCCGAAGCATGGCGCCGTGAACAAATTGTCCCCACACTTGAAGGCATTTGCCTTTCGCATTTCAATTGAAGTTTTGTTTGTTGCGTTTCTTCTTTCATCTACTACTTCATCGCCTGCTGCTGTTGCTTCCTCATCATCATATTCAACATCTTGATCATCATCTTCATCATCATCATCATCATCATCATCATCATCATCATCATCATCGTTAGCTTCCACTGCCGCTTCATCATCTAGTTGGGCGCACTTACCTCATTCTTGGAATCCTGGCCCTGTTCGCTGTCATCGCCAGCGGCACTCGAAGTCGCATTCTTGTTCATCAAATAACTACAAAGAGAAATAGCAAGAGAGAGAGAGAGAGAGGGAGAGTGAGAGAGTTAGAGACGGAGAGACAGTGAATAGTAAGTGAGTTGGCATCATTATAATATCCCATGCATATTAAATGTGCGCGAAATGCAAGTGAAATGCACAAAATTTGTTGCCTACTTTGTGCTGCAAACTTCAATGTTTGCCCCAGTGCAGTCCAATTGTTCGAAAATAACGAGTAGCAGCAGAGTGCTGCCCATTTGTTTGGAGAAGACATGGAGGAACATAGAAACTAGGCAACAATTAATTGAGTGATCCTTGCATGCCCTTAAAGACTAAAATGTTGGAGCTCTTGTGTTGTAGTGCTGCCCATCTGTTCGAAAATAACGAGTACCTAGAGAGTGCTGCCCAGCTGTTTAAAGAACAGATGAAGAAAATAGAAACTAGGCAACAATTAATTAAGTGAACCTTGCATGCCTTTAATGACAAAAATGTTGGAGCTTTTGTGTTGTAGTGCTGCCTATCAACTTAAATAACGAGTACCTAGAGAGTGCTGCCCAGCTGTTTAAAGAACAGATGAAGAAAATAGAAACTAGGCAACAATTAATTAAGTGAACCTTGCATGCCTTTAATGACAAAAATGTTGGAGCTCTTGTGTTGTAGTGCTGCCCATCTGTTCGAAAATAACGAGTAGTAGCCCATCTGTTTAAAGAAGAGATGGAGATTCATAGAAACTAGGTAACCATTGAGTGGACCTTGCATGCCTTTAATGACAAAAATGTTGGAGCTCTTGTGTTGAAGTGCTGCCTATCTACCTAAATATAGTGAGTAGCAACAGAGTGCTGCCCATCTGCTTGTACAAGAGCTAGGGACACATATACACTAAGAAACAAATGACTGGCTATGTGACTTTGTTGTTGTCAGTGTTCATTTGTTCAGTGCTGCCCATCTAGAAAGTCTTATAGCTTTCTCAAACGCATCAGCCGCATGAGAAGCACAAACAAGTCAAAAACATGAATGCAACTTATCTACTTTTGCAGCGTGCTGACTATTGACATATGTTTAGAACCCGAACAGCTGTCGATCTACTTAAAAAAGCTAAAAGGGGCTTACAGGAGGTTAAAGATGTTGAGGTTAAACTTACAAAGCACTTGACATGTTGCCGAAGTGCTGCCCAGCTGGCTGAAAGAGTCTCAAAAGGAGCCAGCGAGAGTAGCGGGAGCAACTTTAATGCTTGGATAAATAAAGAACAGGTGTCGAGTGCTGTCCAGCTGCTAGACAGGGTTGCCAAGCTAACTTTCACAGCACGCTCAAGTGCTGCCCATTTGCAAGAAAAAAAGCAAACTCAGCTTACGATACTTTGGCAAATACTAAGCAGCACATGTCACCAGGTTGTGCGTGTGTGTGTGTGTGTATGTGTGTGTGTGTATGTGTGTGTGTGTGTGTGTGTGTTTCACATGAGTAATAGAAAAGTTCTTTACACCTCCCCCCCCTCCCCCTCCGCCGCTCCAACCCGTCAGCTCGTCAAGCAGACTTAAGAGACCTTCGCATTTAACTCTCGTTTTTAATGCGTTTCTCAGTGCAAATTGTCGCACGCACACACACGCACACACACACGCACACACGCACAACTAATTTCTCGTCTCGACAGTTTATTGTGCAATTTCCTTTTCAGCCTACACACCTACACACCTGCCCGACGCCTCCTTCCTATCACTTGCTTGTGTGACCGCAAGCAGCAGCAACAACAAAATTAAGAAGGAGAAGAAGAGGAAAAACACTGGAAAAATGTATTTCCGCTGCGCATTTGTCGACTCTGATCTGCGGCCGCCGTCGTGTGGCACCTTTCTGTGGCACCTTTCTGTGGCAACTGGCAACTGGCAACTGGCAACTGGTTTGCGGTTGCCATTTTGACGTTTTATGCGTTTCCTTTGCGCTTCGCTTCGGTTCATGCAACGCGCTGCGACGCCTCGCGCCTTGTTAGCTTCAATGCCACTTGCCATCTTCATCATCTTCACTTGTCTTCCCCCCCCTCCTCTCCCTCTCCCTCTCTGTTGCTGTGGCGTCTTCCGCTTCCGGCGCCTTGTGTCGACGCGCCCGTCTTTGATTTGTGGCGCCTTTAGATTTTCGGGCCAGCTTTTATTCCGCCCGCCGGCCTCTCATCCACTTCTTGCCCCCCCCCCCCCTCGCAGCACCCCTCCGCCGCCCGCCCGCCCGCCCGCCCGGCGGCACGCATGGCGTTCATTTTGTTTGGCATTTAGTGCCCGCATATAAAAAGGCAATGGCAACAAATTCCCATTTACGTGGCATGCTCGAGATTTATGTGTATCGCAGCAGCCTGTTCGGGGGCGTGCCGTGTGCGGGGGGGGGGGCGTGGCAGTTAAGAGCTGCCCGCCTGAAAGGATGTTGCGTGCTGACATTGCGTCACACCCCGTCGCCTCGTCCTGGCCCGAGTCACACAGATTTGCGAGAAATAAAATGCCAGCATGAAGCTGATAAATGCGATTTGCCACGCCTCCCATCTACCAATAACTCCCATGAGTGTGTGTGCGTGTGTGTGTGTGCGTGTGTGTGTGTGTGTTTGTCAGGTAACCCTTCGAGCACTTGGCAACTGACTGCAGCAGCTGCTGCTGCTGCTGCTTCATCCTGCCTCAATTTGTCGCTTCTCGTTGCGCCTCGCTGCTTATTGCGGCAATTGCCACCATTTGGCTTTCAAATAGACAGACGCCCCCCCCCTCCCCCCGCCCCCGCCCCCTCCCCCCTGCCGGCAACTGCTTTGTGATTATTTTCAACTTCATTGAGCACACGCAATTATTTTTAAGTTCAAGGACAGCGCGTCGGAGCTGATTAAACACACGCCGGATAGGAGCTCGTGTTGAACTCCAGACACAGCCCTGCTGAAGCTCTAGGGGATTGTTGTCTGTTGTTTATTTAAATATTTATTGCACTCAGCTCAAGAGCTGGAAATCAATCTTTCGATATATCCAATCATTCGATATCGATCAACGATTTTTCCTACTGTTTCGAATAAAATTTATAAAATTCGAAACACAGCTTAGCCTATCTATTTGTCCCAACAATCCAATTGACAGATTGACCGACTGATTGACTGACTAACTGATTCATTGACTGATTGACGGACTGTCTGACTGACAAACTGATGAAATTACTGACTCATTGACTGATTGACAGACTGACTGATGACTGATTAACTTCCTGACTGATTGACTGTCTGACTGACTGATTGACTGATGACTAAGTGTCTGACTTAATGAATAACTGATTGACTGATGACTGATTATCTTCTTGACTGATTGACTGACTGACTAACTCACTGACTGATTGATCGATGACTGACTGATTGACTGATGATTGACTATATAACTGACTGACTCTGTGACTGACCAGCTGTCTGATGACTGACTGATTAACCTACGGAGTGATTGATTGACTGACCGACTGATTAAAATATTGTCTAACTGATTGAGCGACTAACTAGCTGATTCATTGACTGACTGACGGACTGTCTGACTGACTAACTGATTCATTGACTGACTCATTGACTGATTGACAGACTGACTGATGACTGATTAACTTCCTGACTGATTGACTGTCTGACTGACTGATTGACTGATGACTAAGTGACTGACTTAATGAATAACTGATTGACTGATGACTGATTAACTTCTTGACTGATTGACTGACTGACTAACTCACTGACTGATTGAAAGACTTACTGTTGGACTGACTGTCGGACTAAGTGACTTTTGACAAATGACTGACTGACTGATTGATGCTGATTGATTGACTGACTGATTGATCGATGACTGACTGATTGACTGATGATTGACTGATGATTGACTATATAACTGACTGACTCTGTGACTGGCCAGCTGCCTGATGACTGACTGATTAACCTACGGAGTGATTGATTGACAGAGCGACTGATTGAAATATTGTCTAACTGATTGAGCGACTAACTAGCTGATTCATTGACTGACTGACGGACTGTCTGACTGACTAACTGATTCATTGACTGACTCATTGACTGATTGACAGACTGACTGATGACTGATTAACTTCCTGACTGATTGACTGTCTGACTGATTGACTGATGACTAAGTGTCTGACTTAATGAATAACTGATTGACTGATGACTGATTAACTTCTTGACTGACTGACTAACTCACTGACTGATTGACAGACTGACTGACTTACTGTTGGATTAAGTGACTGTCTGACTGATTCGCTTACTGACTCATGACTGATTGACATTGTCTGATTGATCGATGACTGACTGATTGACTGATGATTGACTATATAATTGACTGACTCTGTGACTGACCAGCTGCCTGATGACTGACTGATTAACCTACGGTGTGATTGATTGACAGACCGACTGATTGAAATATTGTCTAACTGATTGAGTGACTAACTAGCTGACTCATGAACCGCTGACTGATTGACACTGATTGATAGACTGAATGACTGACTGAAAAACCGACTGATTGTCCTACCTAATGACTGATTGACATACTGTCTGATAGATGTACCAACAACCTGATAGATAGACCGATTACTGACGATGATTGACATACTCTCTGACGGATTGACTGACCGACTATTTGATTGATGTGCAAAATTGCCAGAAAGCAAAGTTGTTTTAAACTTTCCACAGGCAAAAAATGTGTGGAGAAGAATTATTAAAAATGTTAAGCAAGTAAGTTGACCTGGTCATATTCCGGCTTATATAGTATCAAATCCACTTAATGCAAGAATAAAATGTTTCTGCCTGAAACGTATTTACTTACCGTACGGCGCAGTACATGGACGTCAGGAGCGCAGCGGGCAGAATGACAATGATGAGGCCCATGGAAACGGCGAAGAGATTGAGAAAACCTGCAAAAGAAGAAGGAAGACGGGAAAAGCAAGAAGCAGGGTCAGTCAATAGCCAAACAATATGTGCACTCTTAACTCACCATCATAGTCGGCGAGCGGATCCTCCGAAAGGGCCGTGGCATTGCCCATGCGCTCCCCGTGCTGCAGGGGCGCCATGGCGGATGCACCACTCGGATCGGCATAGCCCCTGAGGCTCTCGTTGTGCTGCTGGAGCGTGGCGTTCAGTAGCTCCGCGACGGGCAGCTGATCGCGATGCAGATGACTGAAGCCGTGCCCAAATGTCTGGTGTCGAGCGCCCTGGGCATCCTGTTGCTGCAGCCGATGGGCCGGACTCTCGAATGGATAGGAGCCCTCGACGCCGTCAAAGCCGCCGCCGGCGCCATCGTCAATCAGATCGCTGCCATACTGAATGGAGCTCTCGATGACATCCGGATCGTTGCCCAGGCCCAAACCGTTGCTCTCAATATCGTTCTCATAGATGCTGCGCCCCGCACCAACCAGCTCGCCGGGCATATAGTCGATCTCCTTGAGCTCAATCTGCGGCGGCAGCTCCCCAATCACGGGCACTCCAATGGCCAAATCGGGCAGCACCGCCGGCTGTATGACAATGTCCGGCTGCTGGGAGCTGGCGTGGCTCGGTGCTGGCATCGTGGACGCCAGCGACTGCTGCTCCACCTCAATAACCGATTCACCCACATAGGTCACGTCCAGCGGAGGAGCGCCATCTCCACCGTTGCTGCTGCTGCTGGGGCTGCGCAGGATTTTTAGGGCGTCGGCGGTGTGCTGCTGCGGAGAAAGTAGAATGTCCTCCTCATAGCGGGGCGTGGCAGCCGAGCTGCGCTGCAGCTGCTGCTGCTGGTCCAGGACGTAGCTGGCGGGAAAGAACTGATTCTCGAACTGGAGCTTGCGCTGCTGCTGCTCGTTGACGACGCCGCTGCTGGCGGTGGGCAGGGATTCGCCGACCTTGACCTCCGTGTTGGATATGTAGAATATGGTGTCCGAGTCGCGATCGATGCTCGGCTTGCGCGGCGGCGGCGGTGGCAGCGGTGGCGGCGGTGGGCGTGGCAAGCCCTCAACACTCTTCGTATCGGGCATAAAGAGCTCGTCGGCGGAATCCTGAGGCGGACGCACAGCCGGCGCCGGCGGCGCATCCGAGCGATACGGATAGCCGAACATGGGATTCAGATTCATGTGATCGACGGCATCGCTGAACGTGTTCTCGGTGCTGTTGTCGCCGCCGCCGGCGCTATTGTCAATGATCTCCACGACGAGTATCTCGTCGTTGGGCTTGTTGGCCTTCGTCTCGCTGGCCGCCGGCTGGCGGTAGGAGAACTCCAGATCCTCGCTCTCATTGCCAAATGCCTCCGAGACATTGATGTGTATCTCGATGGCCGCCGGCTCCGGTTTGTCCAGCCCCAGGCCCATAACAGCGCCCGCTGCGGCGGCCTGTGTGGAGACATCGGCCCGATCGATTACGTATTGGGTGAAGCGCTCCTGGGCCACCGGCGGGCCACCGGGCGGCCTGGCGGTGCCCAGCGTCGGTTCCAGCGGCAGCGGATAGTAGCCACGGTTGTCCCGAAAATTGGTGGACGCCACAATCGAGTCGACCGTCGAGTCGTATACCTCGATTTGTATATCGGATATCTTGGATTCGGTGCGCGGCGGCGCTGGCAGCACCGCATAGCCCGCCACACTGATCTCGGCCGCCGGCATCGGCAGGCGTGTGGTGCTGCTCTGCTGCGGCTCCGGCACCTGGAAAACAGTTGTCGACAGCACCGATTGTGTGTCTGCTGCAGCTGCAGCTGCTGGCAGAGTGGTTGTGCTGGGGCCCGGACGCGCCGAGCTGCTCTCCACATTCGATTCGAGCAGAGCCGTTGGCGCCAATATCTCCACGATGCGTCCCTGGCGCAGCTGCAGCTCAATGGAGTCCTCGTGCTGCTGCTGCTGCTGCTGCTGCTGCTGCTGTTGGTGGTGGTTGGCTGCGGTTGCCAGTGGTTTCTTGAGCGGATGCACCACACTAAACGTTTTCTCGCCCATAAAAATGGGTCCCAAATAGCCATTGGGCACGGGCAACAGTGCGGCCGATTGGCTGCTTTCCAAGCTGCTGCCACTGCTGCTGGTGGTGCTAGTGGTGCTGGTGGTGCTGCTGGTGGTGGCGGCTTCCGTTTCCTTGGCGGCTGTTGCCGCTGACACAAAGTGCTGCTGCTGTAGCTGCTTCTTTTTGGTCAGCTTGCGTCCGTCGTGTCCATTGCCAGTTGGTGGTGCGGCTGTCATTTCCAGGTCCAGCAGCTGCACCACCGACTCCACTGGCTGTTGCAGTTGGCTCACATTCAAAGTGTTGCCGCCAGCAGCCGTGGTTGCTGCTGCTGCAGTTGTAGATGTTGCTGCTGTTGTTGTTGCGGACACTTTAAATACATTGGTGCTTGGCATGCTGCTTTCATTGACAGCAGCAACTGTTGTTGCTGTGTCTGCTGCTGCTGCTGTTGTGATGACTTTATGCTGCTGCTGTTGCTGCAGCTCGTGTTGTTGCTGTTGCTCATGTTGCTGCTGCTGCTGCTCGCGTTGCTGCTGCTGCTGCTCATATTGCTTCTGCTGTTGCTGCTGCTCATGTTGTTGCTGCTCATTTTGCTGTTGCTGCTGCTCATGTTGTTGCTCATGTTGCTCCTGCAGTTCATGCTGTTGCTGTTGCTCATGTTGCTGCTGCTGCTGCTCGCGTTGCTGCTGCTCGAGTAGTTGCTGCTGCTGCTCATATTGCTTCTGCTGTTGCTGCTGCTCATGTTGTTGCTGCTCATTTTGCTGTTGCTGCTGCTCACGTTGTTGCCCATGTTGCTCCTGCAGTTCATGCTGTTGCTGTTGCTCATGTTGCTGCTGCTGCTGCTCGCGTTGCTGCTGCTCGAGTAGTTGCTGCTGCTGCTCATATTGCTTCTGCTGTTGCTGCTGCTCATTTTGTTGCTCATGTTGCTGTTGCTTCTGCTGCTCCTGCAGCTCATGTTGCTGCTGCTGTTCATGTTGCTGCTGTTGCTGCTGTTCATAATGTTGCTGCTGCTTCTGCTGCTGCTGCTGCTCATGTTGCTGCTGCTTGGCAGCGACAATCAGTGTGGGCGTGTCGCCCTCAACGCCAAACTGTAGCTGCTGTGCGGCAGCTGCAACAGTTGCTGGCTTTGCTGGTGCTGCTTGCGCCTGGCCATTGCTGTTGGCCACCAGCAGCAACAGCAGCCATATTAACCGCAAGGCGGCAACACGTTGGCCACGCCCACTGCTGCTACATGCAGCAGCTGCCATGTTGCGGTTGCTGTTCTTGCTGCTGTTGTTGTTGCTGCTGTTGCTGTTACGTTTATTTTGATTATGTCTTTTGCGCTGCTCGTTTGCTCTGTGTTCTCTTGTTTTCTTATGTAAATTTAGTTTTGATTTTGCTTCGCTGACGCTGCGAAAGTTGCTGTTGCTCTTGCTGTTGCGGCTGCAACTGTTGTTGCCTTTGGCACTTAATTTCCCCTTTTGCACTGTTTGTTGTTGTTGTTGCTGCTGCTGTTGCTGTTGTTTATGTTGTTGCTGTTGGCACTTGGCATTGTCGTGTAGCACTTCTGGCTGCTCGGCATCTTCGTCTTCGTCTTCATCAACATCTTCAGCAATCCGCGCAGCCGTCGCAGCTGTCGCCGCTTTCATTCATTCACTCAGTTGCCCAATATGCTGCACGTTGCTGTTGTTGCTGTTGTTGTTTTTGTTGCTGTTGCTGCTGCTGCGGCCATTTTCTGCGGCTGCAATGCCGCGGACTGTGTTGCAACTGCTGCGGTCGCTGCGGTTGTTGCTGCTGTTGCCGGCGGGCGTCTTTCTCTTTGTTGGCACACAAATTTCAAGATACAAATAAAAATATATGTTAAGAAATAAAGGCATAAAATAAAAATGGGAGAGAAACGCTGCTGCTTTTAGCACTTAACGCGTCGCGTTGCGTCCTCCTTCGTCGCACTTTGTCCTCCCTTCGTTGTGCTTCTTATTTTTCTGTTCTTGCCTTTGCCTTGCTCTTCCAATGAGTTCTGCTTGAGTGGAAATAAAATTTAAAATAACGAAATATGCTGCAACAACACAGTTGCTGCTGCTGCTGCTGTTGCTGTTGCTGTTGCCGTTGTGCTGGCAATGCAATAAAAAGTAATGCAGCGACGCGCCAAAGTGTGCAATGAAAAGAGGAGACGGGGAAAGCACAAAGCGAATGAAGCACCAAGTTAAAATAACGACCATAAATAATGCCAGCGAACCCAACTCCCTGTTCCACAAATCGTTTTCGCCTCAATTTCGCCAATTACTTTAAATAGGCGCTTTAATAAGTGCTAAACAGTTTATTAACATTGTTGTCGCCGAATACCCTTCTCTATATTTCTTGGAGTGAACCCTACTAGTTCACTTGGGTGAACCAGTTCTTTTTTGAGTCGTGAGCTTGGCTCAATTAATGTTAAAAGCTATTGAATATGTGCTAAACAGCTTATTAGTAAACCCTACTGGTTCAATTTTGGTGAACCAGTTCATTTTCGAGTAGTGAACTTGACTCAATTTATTTTATCAGCTCTTTAATAAGAGCTAAACAGTTTATTAACATTGCTGTCACAGAATACCCTTCTCTATATTCCTTGGAGTGAACCCTACTAGTTCACTTTGGTGAACCAGTTCTTTTTTGAGTCGTGAACTTGGCTCAATTTATTTTATCAGCTCTTGAATAAGAGCTAAACAGTTTATTGACATTGTTGTCACAGAATACCCTTCTCTATATTCTTAGGAGTGAACCTTACTAGCTCACTTTGGTGAACCAGTTCATTTTCGAGTAGTGAACTTGGCTCAATTTATTTTATCAGCTATTAAATAGGTGCTAAACAGTTTACTAGTGAACCCTACTAGTTCCATTTTGGTGAACCAGTTCAGCTGCTCATTTTCGTGTAGAGAACTTTACTCAATATATTTTAACAGTTCTTGAATAAGTGCTAAATGATTTATTAAAATTTGTTGTCGCAAACTACCCCTCTCTATGTTCTTTGGAGCAAACCATACTAGTTCAATTTTGGTGAACCAGTTATTTTTCGATTCGTGAACTTGGCTCAATTTATGTTAACAGCTATTGAATATGTGCTAAACAGTTTACTAGTGAACCCTACTAGTTCCATTTTGGTGAACCAGTTCAGCTGCTCATTTTCGTGTAGAGAACTTTACTCAATATATTTTAACAGTTCTTGAATAAGAGCTAAACAGTTTATTGACATTGTTGTCACAGAATACCCTTCTCTATATTCTTAGAAGTGAACCTTACTAGTTCACTTTGGTGAACCAGTTCCACGAACCACACGTTCATTTATTGAATCGCGTATGAACAATGCAAATACTTTATTTTCAAGCTTTTATTTAACGAAAGAGTGAATCAAATGAGCGAACTAGTTCGCCAACAATGGCAAAGGCTTAGTAGTTCATTTTCATAACACATTCAATTGAACTTTGAGAGTGTAAATCTTGATGAATATCCATTTATCTATCTCACATCATTTTTTTTCAACTAGTTCCAGCTAGTCTCTTAGTTCTGTGCTTCTCACGCAGCCAGCACTTTCTAGTTTATTCCACACACACACACACAAGCACACACATACACACACACACACACACAAGCAGCCTTACTGCTTGCTGCGCAGTTCGTTTCTTCTTTTCTGTGCCTTATCTGCGCCAAGCCCCGCACTATAAACAATTCATGCTTGATTAACTCCGGCTTTAATAATCGCATCTTAATCAAACTTTCAGGTCTTAAATATGGCATTCAAATATGAGAAATTACCAAAGCCCAAGACTGTGCCGCCAAGAGTGCGTTATTCTTACAGTTTTGGGTTGAACGAGGAAGATGGCCAAAAAGTGAAATACTTTAGATCTGTGTATTCTAAAGGCGCATCTAGTTACCAATTTTGGTATCTTTAGCTTTTATAATCTTTGAGATTTTAGCTTAAAACTTAATTTCAATAACGATTTATATTGCTTTTTGTGGACTCTAGGTCTTATAGTCTCTGAGATTAAGATTTCACTGGGACGGAAGAAGAAAATTAAATAAAAGAAAACCTCAAATGAAATGTATATCAATTCAAATGTGATATCTTTTGGGTGGGAAGAAGGGCAAGCAATAAGACGAGGAAGCGGGGAGAAGAAACTTCAGCAAGAATATTATAATTGCGCTTAACATGCATGATGCCAAAAGTCTACCTGAGCGTCGAACCAGTAAGCGAGAAGTTGCCGGTTCAAATTCAGCATAAATGTTTACTTTTTTCTATATTTTTTGGCCGTCAAATTTTGGTTTGTTTCTTCTGTCACCCGTGCAGAGAAGAAAATATGTATGTCTTTTCTTTTTAGGAAAATCAAGACAAATTATGAAAAGGAAAATGTGAAATTGTGCTAACGACAAAAGCGATGCGACGCCGGGTAATTTCTTTGTGCATTCAATGAACATATTTGGAATTTACATTTTGTCGAACACCTCAACAGAACAACAGCCGACAATAATTGGAAGTTCGTCAACAATGCAAACAAAAATTGTGAAGCATGTAAAATGTGATTTTGTGGCCAAAGCGAATGAAATGAAACGAGAGGAAAATTTGATATTTTTTTGTGGCTATGGCGACAAGCATGAAGCATGAAACGATAATATGCTCTGAATGTGAATGTGAATGTGAACGTGAATGTGTGAAGGCATTTGATAGCAGCAAAATGTTCTAAAATTGAAAATGAAAACAAAATATGCCATCGAAATGCCAATTTCAAATGCTCGGCTCAGCTCCGGGCAACTTGTTCAAATTGTGAAAATTGCTCGTTTCGTTTCGCACGGCGAGGGGAGGGGGGAGGGATGGGACGGCATAGAGGAGATTTTTATTGCTTTTGTGTCGGCCGTTGTAAACCCGAAAATGCCATGCAAATTAAATATAAAGCCCGCAAAATGATTCGATTTCAACTCGAGCAAAAATCAGCCGGCGGTTCAAAAAGGTTGCTTCAGCCCAATCGCCGTGCGGAACCCTTTGGTTCGTCTCTAACCTCAAGCAAAAGGTTGCGGCTTGCTGTTTACGTTAACCACAACCCATTTTATGGGCGCAGGGGGGAGGGAGGGGGGTATGGGAGGAGATGGCCATATCAGTGGCCATCCGTAGACCACAAATAGCAGCTGCATTTGGCACCGCAAAATCAACTACAAAGCAACAAGCACAGCAAATGATCATCATGATTATGGGGCAGCTTAATGGGTTGGGCCACAATGGGGCAGGGTGGGGAAGGGTGGGGGAGGGGGTGTGGGAATAACTTACCTTAGCTGAGCACAGCGGCAGCTGTTGCTTGGCTGGATGGATGGCTTCCGTTGGGCCCGCAAGGTAATCCAAGGGTCCTTGCGCAGCCTTTCAAGCTGACGCGCCTGCCAGTCACAATCACAATCAGTTCACAATGGTCTTAGCTTAGCACTGGAACAAAAACAAGAAAAGCAGAACAGCCTCAGACTTGGCTTTTGGCCAGTTGCAACACGCGACACGCCCGGACAACAACAACAACAAAAAATATTGCTCGGGCAGCAGCAACAGTCACAACAACAACAACAACAACAGCAGCAACAGCAACAAGAAAATTTGATTTTTTTTTTAATTTTTTCTCTTGTCAAAATATTATTTTAATATTTAAAAAAAAAATGGTTTCAATTTCTAAACTCGCAAAACTGAATTCAATATCTTTTGAGGCATGAAAATGTTTTTCAAAATATTTAGCTAGGATTCAACTTATTCAGATTTTTTTAAGCTGCTAACATATTAATTTAAAGTTTTTTACAGCTGAACACATATTTTTTAAAATGTTTTTGTAACTTATAAAATTGTCAAACTAATTCACACTATTTGTTCCATTTTCTTTTTAAATTGTTTTTGAAATGGATTAACTTGTTTTTTAAAATATTTTTTGAAACTCATAAACTTGTTCAAATATATTTTAAAAAAAAATTTTTTTTTATAAGCTTGCAAAATTCGATAAGTTAATTCTTTTTTAAATTTGTAAACTTGTTGAAACATATTTTAAATATTTTTGTTAAAATTCTTGAACTTGTAAAACTAATTCATATATTTTTTAAGTATTTTATTTGAAATTCGTAAGCTTGTCCAACTTGTACTTGATAATTTTTGAAATTCATAAACTTGTTTTTAATTGTTTTTTAAATAATTAAAATGTTTCAATTTCTGTTTTCTTCACATTTATTTTTCCAAGTTCTTTTCAACTGTCAATTAAAGTTTTTCATATTTTATTTCCGTTGTACAAATTATAATTTCATATTTTTTTTAGAACTTCTGCATACTAAATATTTTTCATCTATTTGAAAATATTTTAAATTTTTGTACGTTACTTTTCAAATTTTCGAAACTTTATGTTGCGTTTGCGGCGGCGTTTTTTAGCTTGTTATTTAGAAAAAAAAGTAAATAAATAAAATAAAGAACTGTCCAAGGGAAGAGAGCGGGCTGAGGTGGGTTAGGTAAGTGCGGGTTGCTAGGTGGAGGAGGGGTGAGGTGGCGAGCGGGGCCGGGGGCGGGGGTTGGTTTAGCTGTGGTTTAGGAATTTTATCTCACGGCTGTTGTGTTGATTTATCCGTTGGCGTTGCCGCTGCTGCGTCCTTTAGCTCCGAATACCGCACGCAAACTGCGCAAATCGCATCGCATCCTTTGCTCTAAAAGGACGACTGGCGATTCGCCGATTTTGCCGAATTCGCCGAGTCACAGCTGTTGGCGGCGACGCTGCGTCGGCAGCGAAGCATCGTTTGGCAGCTGCGCACCTGCCACCCGGTTGGTGTCTGCGCTAAGCGCAGTGTGACCAGACTGCACACATCCGTCCAAAACTATTCAATTGCCGGCTTGAACCTGGCCAATTTCAATCAAAAATCCCTTTTTTTCAGCTTCCCAACATTTGATTTTGCAACATTTTTAGTTTAAATTTCGTATAATTCCTGTTATTTTGTTTATTTCGAATTCTCGACAGTCTGGCAACGCTTTGCGCCATCATTTGTAGACTTTTGCGGCGGATTCCAGTCTACACGCTCTACACTGCGGTAGAGTTTGCAAAGCTGCTTGCGTGGTGAAAAGCGTTCGACGAAGGTTCGTGTCTTGGCTAACAAACAGCTTAATCAGTGAAGCTAGCTGTAGTTAATCTGCGCACCAAAACGGCGCTCAAATTAAATGCTCGCATCAGGTCACACTCTAAGTGAGCGAGCAAAGTTTCAAACCATTCTTCAGACAGCTTTTATTTTATTCTTGCATTTGGTTCGAGCCTTCACTCGCAACATTTGTCTCAATCTTTAATTGAAGACAGTTGATAATCTAAGAGGGAGAGCGAGGGAAGTTGGGAAACCAATGAAAAAGAATATCTTTGGTCTCCCATTCTCTCTCCATCTCTCCCTCTCTTTTTCTCTCCCTCTCTCTCTCTCTCTCTCTTCCACAACCTTTCTCTTTCATTCATTCGGTGTCGTTATGTGTCATTCATGTCATTCAACATCATTCACTAAGCAACATATTTGTTTTAAGTACAAATATCATTAGATTCTCATTGTCGGCGTCGCCTTTTACCTGCCATAACTTTCCACTTCCTCTTGCTTTCTTTCTCTGTCTCTGTCTCTATCTCTCTCTCTCTCTCTCTCTTAAAATTCCTTTGCCATCAGAGATTTCTGTCAGTCAAAATCACATTCAGCAGGCAGTGGAATCTATTTATATTGGCAAAAAACAAAAAATTCCACATTGATTCCCGTTGCTCGTTCACTGACTTAGCCACCTCTCGTTCCCGCTCTGCCTGTCTCCCACTCTTTCGCTCTCTCTCTCTCTCTCTCTCTCTCTCTCTCTCTCGCTCTTGCTCTTTCTATATGTCATTTATTCTGGCTGATCCGCTTGATCCATTTGATAATGCAGCGCGCACGATATTTCCCATAAATAATTCGCATTTGATTATGTAAACCTCTTTCGGGCCGCTTCTCTTCTGCCTTCCCTCTGGCCACACTGAATGTGGTTGTTGTTGTTGTTGTTGTTGCTGTTGTTGTCTACGCTGTGGAATTCGAGGCAGCCGCCAGAGGCGACACTCCCAACACGAGCAACATCAACATCAACTGTCTGCCGCCGGTGGCAACGTCTCCATCTGCGGCTCCTCAAGCCCTGCCACGCCCCGCTCTCTGTCTGCCTCTCCTTCTTCTTCTTCTTCTTCTTCATGTCTGTCAACTGCTGTGCGTGTGTGTGTGTGTGTGTGTGTTGGACCCGTGTACTGTGGGTGACAGCCACTGCGCGTCAGCAATTTGGCAACTGCTTGGCAACGCTTTGCACCACCTTCGCACCACCGCGGCGCATGCATAAAGTTGCCAGCTTAATTGAGTTTTTGGCTTGCCACATTGTGAAGAAAACAAGAAGAAGACGGAAAATCAAAAAAGTAAATAACACAAATGCCGAACGACCTCAAAGCGATTCCATCTGATTTATTTCATATAATTTGATATTTTTTATTATTTGAATGTTTTTGTTGTCGGTTTTCGTTTTTTATTTTTTTTTTCATTTTTTGCACATCGCTTTCTTCTGCAGCTGCTGCCGCAAGACTTGGTCGAGGCCGATCGCATTTATGGAGCGTAATGAGCAATACTCGGGAATGCCGTAAAAATACTTGGCTACAGATGTGCAGGTACAGCTACAGATTCAGAAATAGATATAGATATAGGTACATTTGAGAAAACAGTCACAGTTACAGTTACAGTTACAGTTACAGTTACAGTTACAGTTACAGTTACAGTTACAGTTACAGTTACAGTTACAGTTACAGTTACAGTTACAGTTACAGTTACAGTTACAGTTACAGTTACAGTTACAGTTACAGTTACAGTTACAGTTACAGTTACAGTTACAGTTACAGTTACAGTTACAGTTACAGTTACAGTTACAGTTACAGTTACAGTTACAGTTACAGTTACAGTTACAGTTACAGTTACAGTTACAGTTACAGTTACAGTTACAGTTACAGTTACAGTTACAGTTACAGTTACAGTTACAGTTACAGTTACAGTTACAGTTACAGTTACAGTTACAGTTACAGTTACAGTTACAGTTACAGTTACAGTTACAGTTACAGTTACAGTTACAGTTACAGTTACAGTTACAGTTACAGTTACAGTTACAGTTACAGTTACAGTTACAGTTACAGTTACAGTTACAGTTACAGTTACAGTTACAGTTACAGTTACAGTTACAGTTACAGTTACAGTTACAGTTACAGTTACAGTTACAGTTACAGTTACAGTTACAGTTACAGTTACAGTTACAGTTACAGTTACAGTTACAGTTACAGTTACAGTTACAGTTACAGTTACAGTTACAGTTACAGTTACAGTTACAGTTACAGTTACAGTTACAGTTACAGTTGCAGTTGCAGTTACAGTTACAGTTACAGTTACAGTTACAGTTACAGATAGAAGCTGCTATCAATGGATTCTGCTTGACTGGAGGCACTGTCAATCGGACTTCATTGACCACTGAGCATTTATTTGCAGGCACTGAACCGCTGAGCGAGCAGCATTTGCCGTTGTCAGCGGCTGCGTAACGGCTCGTTTTAATTTTTGGCCAAACTCCAACTGTGAATAGGCGATGCGTTCCCCTGCTCGATCAGCCAGGCATGCTTGGCGGCGCTTGGCATGCAAGGCCCAGAGCCAGAGCCAGAGCCAGAGCCAGTTCGATGGGGCGACACGTTGACAACTGGCGTCGATTTATGCGCCAGCTTTTCCATCAGTTTTCCCGCTGCGCGTGCCTGCCATGCCAAATGCCAGAAACCGAATCCGTTTTGGCTAAATTCTCTCCATTTGCCAGTCGCCGATCGACGATCGCACATTCGCAAGCTGCCAATCGGCGATTGCCAATTGAAACCGAAACGGTAAACATGGCCCGCAGTCGCTGTCCAGCGATAAGCCAGAGTCAAAGTCGAAGTCCAAGTGGCTGCCGTTGTCAAGGCTCATCCATCAGCATTTGCTTGGGCCATGACATAAAGCCGAGACTCCACAGCTCCCAACTCTCTGTGCTCAGCCACTGGCGATTGGCCAAGCGAAGCGTCGCCTCATGACTTACCAGCTCTTTGGCTAAGTTGACCAATCATCCACTCATTCGACTAGGTCAAACAACTGGAGCTGGCACTGCAGAAGCAACAGTATCTTCCATGCTGAACTGGAATGTTCATTTAGTTGCTGAAAAAGCCTTGGGCGAAACCTTTAAGGATATGGCTCAAAGACTCAGATTAACAATTCCGAAATGGGCCTCGATTGTCTTTGGTATGGCGCAACCTTTAAGGATATAGCACAAAGAGGAATTGAAAATAGACGAAAGCAAGTGCAGCTTACATGTTCTGGTCCCGTGAAACGTTTGAGAAAGTTACACAAAAAGAATTTGAAAATAGTTAGGTTCAAAGTTAGTCCCTAAAAATGTCTTTTCATATGAAGCTGTCTTCTTTTAAGACATTCCTGCTTGATATACGACTTTATTTAATGCGACTTGTACTGTCTGTACTAACTAATTAGATACTAAAAAGAATAAATTCCATAAAGAATGCCGTTAGGTCTTCTTCTTGCGTCCTATCACTCTCATTCCATTTCCTGTCTTTGTTAATCACACTTTCTGTCTCTCACTCGCTCACTAAATCAACTTGACGTGACAACTTGAAGAGACTTAATTTAAGTTATGAAAATGATTATACTCCCTTTTTCCCGCTCTCTCTCTCTCTCTCTTTCTCTCTCTCTCTCTTACGCCATTTATCTATTACTCCCGTTCTCTCTACCCTTCTCTGTCTCTGCTTTCATTTCTCTGTCTTTCATTCATTCTATCTTTCTCTCTCTTTCGCTCTCCCTGTCTCTCTCTCTCTCAGTCTGAATCTCTCTTTTTAATTATCTTTCTCTCTCTCTAAATTACTCGCACCTCTCTCTTTCTTCCCTTCTCTTTCTTCCTCTTCCCTTGCTTCCCTTTCTTTCTCTCTTGCTCTCTATCCCTCTCATCCCATTATCTCTCTTTCTCTCTCTCTCTCTGTCATTCTCTTTTACTCTATCCCTTTTACTCTTTCTCCCTCTCCACATCCCATCTCTCTTTCTTTCTCTCACACTTTCAGTATCTCTTTCTCTCTCTCTCTCTCTCTCTCTCTCTCTCTCTCTCTCTCTCTCTCTCTTACGCCATTTATCTATTACTCCCGCTCTCTCTTCCTATCTCTGTCTCTGCTTTCATTTCTCTGTCTTTCATTCATTCTATCTTTCTCTCTCTTTCGCTCTCCCTGTCTCTCTCTCTCTCTCTCTCTCTCTCTTACGCCATTTATCTATTACTCCCGTTCTCTCTTCCTATCTCTGTCTCTGCTTTGATTTCTCTGTCTTTCATTCATTCTATCTTTCTCTCTCTTTCGCTCTCCCTGTCTCTCTCTCTCTCAGTCTGAATCTCTCTTTTTAATTATCTTTCTCTCTCTCTAAATTACTCCCACCACTCTCTTTCTTCCCTTCTCTTTCTTCCTCTTCCCTTGCTTCCCTTTCTTTCTCTCTTGCTCTCTATCCCTCTCCTCCCATTATCTCTCTCTCTCTCTGTCATTCTCCTTTACTCTGTCTCTTTACTCTTTCTCCCTTTCTCTCTCCATATTCCCTCTCTCTTTCTTTCTCGCACACACTCATTTTTTCTCTCTCTCTCTCTGTCATTCTCTTTAACTCTATCCCTTTTACTCTTTCTCTCTTTCTCACTCTCCATATCCCCTCTTTCTTTCTTTCTCTCACACTTTCACTATCTCTTCCTCTCTCTCTTTTATCTCTGTCTCACACTTTCTTTCTCTCTTATCTCTCTCTCTCTCTCTCTCTTCCCTGTCCCTGCTTCTTTCCTGCGTTTACTTCACATTTCTTTATATTTCACTTTCCTTTTTCTATTACTTTCTTCATCCTGTTTTCTTTCTCACGCTCTCCGCTTGCCCTTGCTCTCTCTCGCACTTACATATATGATTATTATGTTTTAGCCTGCCTTATCGCCCGATTTCGAACTCTCCGCCAAAAGATATTTCGATTTCGGTTAATAAAATGGATTATTTCCATATATTTTCGATTTCCCCCCGCGCTAAAGAAACGTGTGAAAAATGCGACGCGGAATCGTTAGCGTTTAGTTTTATGGCACATTTATGTATGAGACGAGATGCGTTGGGTTCGTCTTTGGGTCTGGGTTGGGTTGCTGACAGGCGGGGCGGGGGGGGGGGGGGGGGGGGGAGCCAATTTATGGCATATGCGATAAGAAACTTTCGCATTTTTGGAATTTTTTGAGATGCAACAACCGAATTGTTTGTTTGTCGATGTTGTCGTTGTTGTCGTTGTTGTTTTTGGCTTAACTCAATAAAGTTTATGACTAAGCCTTATCCATTGGCCCGATAACTCGATGACAGGGGCGGACGGGGGTGGGCGTGGCATGTGAGCTGTTTAGTTGCTTGGATTGAATCATCGTTTAGCAAGCGGCGTCCACTCTTTCACTTTCATTTCTGCTGCTGCTGCTTCTTCTTCGCTGTTCAATTTCTTTTCATGGGCAGCCGCGTTGGGCAAGCGCCACGCCCATCGTTTCACTTTCTTTTGACTCATCCTCCTCTGCTTCGAGATCTGTTTAACGTGGGTGACGATTGCAGCATCGCCAAGTTGTCGCTGGAGTGGGAGAGGGGGGGGGGGGGGGGGGGTAGAGGCGAGAGACAATGCCAAAGCTCTGTGCAAGTTTTTTTTTATTTTTTGTTATACCCATTGCACCCATTGAAAGCGGGTAAGCTAATTTGGGGCAAATGCATCTAACAGAGGGAAGCATCTCTTAGGTGTTTATATTCCTGATCAACAACAATGGCAGCGGCGATCTCGACCTGCTCGGCATGGGGGGGGAAGTCTTCCTGCTTATGGAAAGTAGCTAGATTTCCTGCTGCGTTCGGGGTATCTTCCAGTTGGGCATGCCCGACTCGCGCACTCTGGCTTGTTGCTTCTTCGATTTCATCATCTGCCAGCTGCTCCCCCCTCCTCCTCTTCCTACTCCGCAAACACACAATTAATGTGCACTATTGTCGCGTTGCCCCCAAAAAAAAAATGTTTTAAATAAATAAGAAGAAGAAGCATAAGAAATATATAAAACTTTGTCTTTTTCAGTTGTTACAGTAGAAATTGTTAAGCAAATATTTTGCCTGGCCGTCGCGCAAATGAAATGAAAGGAAAAATACAACAACAAAGAAGAAACCTGTCGTGAAATTGAGAAAATTGTTTTTTTTTGTTTGTGTGTATTTGCACAGTTGTTGCTGTTGTTGTTGCTGTTGCTGTTGTTGTCGCCGGGTAATGTTTTCGTTTTCATTTTGGTTCGAGCTGGCATTGCCAGCGCATGACTCAAAGGCCAAGCCAAAAAAACAAAAGCCCAACCAAATGTTATTTGGGCCCGAGAACATGACCAGCAAATACCCTGTAAACAGTGCGCAAAATAATTTCTGTTGTGCCAGAAGGCTTTCCCGGATAAACATAAGTAAATGTAGAGATTGAATACTAGAATTACCCATTAAAAATGGGCAGAAAGGGGTATAATGTTCGTGTGCAAAGGTATGTAACAGGCAGAAGGAAGCATCTACGAGCCAGCAAATACCCTGTAAACAGGGCGCAAAATAATTTCTGTTGTGCCAGAAGGCCTTCCCGGATAAACATAAGTAAATGTAGAGATTAAATACTAGAATTACCCATTAAAAATTGGCAAAAAGGGTATAATGTTCGTGTGCCAAGGTATGTAACAGGCAGAAGGAAGCATCTACGAGTCCATTAACTATATTTATTCTCTATTAGCATCAATAGTCGATCAAGCCATGTCCGCCTGTCTGTCCGTCTGTCTGTCCTCCTGTCTGTCCGTCTGTCTGTCCGTCCGACAGTCCGTATGAACGCAAGGATCTCGGTACCTATAATAGCCAGACTTGTAGAATTTTTGAATGTAGTCTCTTTTAGTGCTCGCGCAGTACGAGCTCGTTTCCGATAGTCGATAACTTGCCCCGTTTCCAAGTAATCGATAAAAATTGATATCAAAAGCCTGTTTCTTGGGCAAATCTCGCGGGCTCTAAGAGCTGGAGTCACAAATTTTGACATGTAGCTTCTGGTATAGTATATATATATCGAAGGTCTTTCATTTTATAGCTGCCGCCCTTCCCCTCCCCTAGCGCGAGCTGCATTTGATGTTGTCAAAAGAATGGTCAGGGTATCCCCTAGTCGCGCATCCCGACCAAAGCTCTCCGACCTATAGTTTGCTTTATGTAAGAAAAGACGCACACGAATTGCCCACTGCGTCTTGGTGTATGCCCCTTTTGAGCGCTCGCTCTGTACGGGGTACGGGGTATGAAAAAAAACAACTTTCTTTCATCCGTGGGCTCAATTCTGGCGACAGTCACGTTCCTGGTCTGCCCTGAATTGTTGTTCCCTCGAGTTCATTCGCCGTTCAATTGCGGCTGTTGTTGTTGTTGTTGTTGTTGTTGTTGCTGTTGTTGTTGTTGCTGGTCAAGTGGTCAAGTGGTCAGCTGCCCGCCTGCCTTGGCCGCAGAAATCATAATTTGCTAATAAATTTTCATTTCCATGTCGCGTCGTCGTCGTTGTTCACATTTTTGTAAAGTGAAAGTTAGCCCCCTTCCCCGCCCTTGTTCCACAATACCCGGCCCTCTGGCAATGGTGCCAAACGTTGTGAATAAGGCGCAGCCACCTTTCCCGGTTCCCTTGACCATCAGTTCGTTTTTTTTTTGCAGAGCCAAGAGGGGTGGAAAAAAAAACAAATGACTTAGAACACAAACTTGCTGTTGATATTGGCATTTCCGCTCGTTGATTCGTTTTATGTGAGCTGGGCTAGGGCCATAAAGTGCCCGCGAAAGTGCGGCATATTTCAGCCTAAAAAGCACGCTAACGCATTTGTCATGAGCCCAAACAACCGCATCTATATATATGTATGTAGTACCTGCTCTTCCGTTCGCATGTGCCCATTGGAACTAAAGTTCGTTTGAAAAAACGACGCTCAAATTAGTTTAACTAGTTGTTTGTACTACAGCGGCTAACTCGAAAATTGCTAGAAATCAATTTTATACGGTATATTTATAAAAAGCTGAAATTTAACTAACTGAGCGGATATGGACTTAAGGGAACTTGGAGAGCAAGGCTTTAAAGAAAGTCAACAAGAGAGTTTTAGCTGTCAATTTCTTAATATATCAATAATAATTAGTTTTTGCTATTATTGACACACTGTACTCCAGTTTAATACAGTGCAGGGTATGCCCTAGTCGGTCAATTTATTTCACCCTTCTATTACATTCGCACTGTCTATCACGCTTATATTAATAGATGAGCTTTGCTTAAACATCATTATTTTTGAGCTGTATTCGTTTACAGGGTATACCCTAGTCGAGTGCACTTGATGTACTGTCTAAATCATATGTGTTCCTATGGTATTGCTAATATTATCAGATAGTTGTTGCCCAACCTTAATATGCACACGATAGATTGACGTCATTAATTGCCTACAGGGTATACGCTAGTCGATCATGTTTACTTGCCTAAGGCTTTTGACTAATGACAAATGCCTTTTAAGCATATTCCTATGACAGGCAAACAAGTTGCTTTACTATGCAGCGCTAATACAGGGTATCCGCCAGTCGTGTATGCTCACATACCATGAACGAATCATGTATCTTTGCATGGCAAATTTAATTTGAATTCAATTTTAATTTAAATATGTAAATGGCTCGTGATAAATCCACCTGACCATGCCAAATACAGGGTATGCGCAAGTGCATCATTTGTGCGCATCTTTCGGCACTTTAAGCCTGAACTGGACAAAGGTTGGTTCAGTTGTTCTTGCTTTCCGGGCACAAGCTAAAGCACTTGACCCGAGGCGAAGATTTCACTCTCGTTTTCCGTTTAGAAAACTTTTGTTGCAAGACTCGAATCGAATCGAGTGGAAACTAGTTTTGGCTTGCTTCTTCTTCTTCTTCTTCTTGGTTGTTTTTTTTTTTATGATTGTGGTCTCTGACAGTTAGTTTCACTTTTATTAAGTAATTTCAACGAACGGCAACCGCAACTGTGGCACTTGTCAATTGCCCAGATACTCAGCTGCTCAGATACTCGGCTGGAATGAGGAAAGCACGCGGCAAATGGCAAATGAAACAATTAAACAGCGGCCACATTCAAAGAGAGAGGGGAGGGGGAGACAGGGGGGAGCTGTGTGTGTGTGTGTGTGTGTGTGCGAGATGCATGTGTGTTGATAGTCATAAGAACGTAAATTTCATGAGTGCACATTTGGCACACTAAAAATGCCGCACAGCCATTCAATCAGGGCAGCACGGGCGGGGGGGTTAAAAGAGCAAAGGGGTAGGGGGGGGGGGGGGAGGTTACTTGCAGCCATTAAACGTACAGACATTATGGCTGATAGAAATCATAGCACACAGATTGAACCAATTCCAGAGTAAGCCCCTCTCTCTCTCTCTCACACTCTCTCTCTCTCTCTCTCTCACACTCTCTTCGTCTCCCTCTCTCTCGCTCGCTCTCTTCTTTTGTCAAGCTGCGCCGCGAACCACATCAAAGTATTTTTGCCGTAACGACTCTCGTTTTCCAGCACTTTCTTCAACTGCTGCACCGCAACCTCATCAAGAGCCCAATCTTAACTCTTCGATCTGCACATTTTTTTTTGGAATTCTAAGCGAAAGTTTTTTTATTTTGTTATATTTTTTTTGATTTGATAATTTATAGAGCAGACAGATTGGGAGTTCTACACGATAAAGCTGAGCAGCTAAACTTCAGTTTTTCTCTTTTCATCAAATATTAAACACAATTAGATTGCGTTTTCTCGACTCAACTTGATGTATCTAAGCATTAGCTTATCGGACTGCGATACGTTATTCTTTTATAAAATTGAAAGCGAAATCGGAAGAAATGGAACAAAGCGAATAACTCTAAATGCAGCTGGATGGAGGGTAAGGATCAAGAGTTTAAGCTATGCGGAATAGGCGGAGTTTAAGAATCGATTTAACAATATATTTTCGGAATCCCAAACTTCTTCGTCTGAAAGTTACAAAGCAGGAAATCAGAATATTTAGAGAATCTTGTCATGAAATAGAAGAAGACATATATACATATATATATATATATATATATATATATATATATATATATATATATATATATATATATATATATATATATATATATATATATATATATATATATATATATATATATATATATATATATATATATTCTTGATCAGTCCGTCTCTAGTCTCTCAGTTTCGCATAGGTCCCTCTTTCTGTTGCAGGCAGCTCATAGCTCGGACCTGATCAGACTTCTATATCATATAGCTGCCATAGGAACGATCGGCCGGAAAGTTGGTTCTAATATGAAAACCTTTTTCTTATATTAAGATAACTTGACCAAACTCGGGACTCATTAGTTCCATTATGATCCTCATATATATGTAGAATCTTATCTTTTCTTATCGGACCATTATATCATATCTATAGGAAAGATCGTTGGAATTGTACGATCTTATGAGGCAACATATTCTATACACATATATCAATGCCTTCTCCCTTGCCCATTGTTAGATCTCAACTTCTTGATTGATCTTCAGCCGAATTCCAATCCATTCTCTGGCTAACTTTAGAGCTTGCCTTTCTCCATGTCTACCTCACAGAAGAAAACATAAGCCTAACGTACATCCGAAAATATATTTATTGACCTGCTCGACATAGAGACATAAGTTCCACAAAAGGTATTCCCGACATTTCCTTTATCGTATGTTATTTATTTTTCTTTTCCACCGGAGCTCAATTTATTATTTACAGCCAGAGTTCGACACTTCATCACATTTTTGATACCCGAAGATCTCAAAGTCTCATCTCAAAGATCGTTTCCTTTCTCTAGACTCTTCTCTCTTCTCTTACCACCTTCCTCTCTCCTCTTCTCACATTGTTAATCTCAAATCCTTTCTCTAGACTCTTCTCTCTGCTCTTCCCAGCTGCCTCCTTCCTCTTCTTACATTGTTAATCTCAAATCCTTTCTCTAGACTCTTCTTTCTGCCTTTCCCACCTGCTTCCTTCCTCTTCTCACATTGTTAATCTCTTATCCTTTCTTCAGACTCTTCTCTCTTCTCTTCCCACCTGCTTCCTTCCTCTCCTCGCATTGTTAACCTCTTATCCTTTCTCTAGACTCTTCTCTCTGCTCTTCCCACCAGCCTCCTTCCTCTTCTCACATTTTTTACCTCTTATCCTTTCTCTAGACTCTTCTCTCTGTTCTTTCCACCTGCCTCCTTCCTCTTCTCACATTGTTAATCTCAAATCCTTTCTCTAGACTCTTCTCTCTGCTCTTTCCACCTCCCTCTTTCCTCTTCTCAAATTGTTAACCGATTATCCTTTCTCTAGACTCTTCTCTCTGCTCTTTCCACCTCCCTCTTTCCTCTTCTCACATTGTTAACCTCTTATCCTTTCTCTAGACTCTTCTCTCTTCTCTTCCCACCTGCTTCCTTCCTCTTCTCACATTGCTAACTTTCTCTAGACTCTTCTCTCTTCTCTTCCCAGCTGCCTCCTACCTCTTCTCCCTTTGTTAGCCTCACATATTTTCTCTTGAGTCCATAATATTTGAAGTCTAAGTCTGAATCTTCCAGTTCGACAATTCTTCGGTCTTCATTAATGGAAGACACCGTCTTTGCTCTGATTGTCGGAAAGTCGTTTTCAGCTCTTTGATCTACAATTTCGGGCTTCTGTGGCAAAACATTTCTTTTAGCTATTTGTAGATTTACCTTTTCTCCATTCCCTCATAATTTATAGAGCATATTGCGTTGAGTTCCACACAAATAAAAAAAGTTGTTTTTCTCACGCATTTGTCATGGCGACGATGATGATGATGATGATCATTTTTTCTACCCCCCCCCCCCTCCCCCCCCCCTCACAAAGTCTTTCGCTTTTCCAGTTTCCAGTGTTGTTTCCACTTGTTTGTTCGTTCGTTTTTTTTTCTGTCTCACTTTTAATGAGCGGGTCATCAAGGCGACATTTGGCCATGTCGTAAATTATATTTACTGCATTTCGCATATGAACACCAACACACACACACGCACACACACACACGCGCGCGCAGTTATATACTTGGCAATTGTCACTTGCACAATTTTTTCAGTTTTCGTTTTCATTTTCGCGTTCATTTTCATTTTCATTTTTCACATGTGTAATTTGTGGCATTTGCAGCATTTGTTTATTGCCCCTCAGCTGCAAAAAGCCCTTCAAATCGGGTTAGTTCGCTTCTGCCTGCAGTTCGTAACGTCCAAGAGCATCAAACTAGGGCACAAATATCGTCAGGCTAAAGATTCCCAATCGAAAGTCTGAAGCTTTTGTTGTATGGGAAATCGAAGCACGCGTTCTCATCAAGAAAGGCGCCGGAGATGCTTCCCTTTGTCTCGTTTACAAATTTATACTCTTCGATGGGTTCAGTAATCAAAAGAACAAATAAATGAAATTAGTCCATGCGTTAACTCTTTTGGTAGGGTATACACTATACGTTGTACCGCGAAGGAATTTTTTTTAATTTTCATATCCATTTCGGTTTTCACTGATATTCCAATGATAAGCTGCTACTTAGTGCAATTGTTGCTGCTGCTGCTGCCGCCATTGTTGCTGCACATGTTGCTGTGCCTGTTGCTGTTGATGTTGTTGATGAAGCTTCAATTGCCGCTGTTGGTGCTGCTTTTGTGGTTGATGTTGCTGCTGCTGCTGTTGCAGTTGTTGCTGTTTTGACTGTTCTTGCTGATGCTGCTGTTGTTGCTGTTGCTGCAGGTGTTGCTGCTGTTGCTGCTGTTGCTGCTGATGCTGTTGCTGCTGCTGTGGTTGATGTTGCTGCTGTTGCTGTTGTTGCAGGTGTTGCTGATGCTGCTGATGTTGTTGCTGTTGTTGTTGCAGGTGTTGCTGCTGTTGCTGTTGTTGCAGGTGTTGCTGTTTTGACTGTTCTTCCTGATGCTGTTGTTGTTGATGTTGATGTTGCTGCAGGTGTTGCAGGTGTTGCTGTTTTGACTGTTCTTTCTGTTGTTGCTGTTGATGTTGTTGCAGGTGTTGCTGCTGTTGCTGTTGTTGCAGGTGTTGCTGTTGCTGCTGCTACTGTTGCAGTTGTTGCTGTTTTGACTGTTCTTTCTGTTGTTGCTGTTGATGTTGTTGCAGGTGTTGCTGCTGTTGCTTTTGGTGCAGGTGTTGCTGTTGTTGCTGCTGTTGTTGCTGTTGTTGTTGCGCAGGTGTTGCTGTTGTTGCTGTTGTTGTTGCTGCAGGTGTTGTTGTTGTTGCTGTTGATGTTGCTGCATGTGTTGCTGTTGCTGCTACTGCTGTTGCTGCTGTTGCTGCTGCTGCTGTTGCTGCTACTGCTGTTGCTGCTGCTGCTGTTGCTGTTGCAGTTGTTGCTGTTTTGACTGTTCTTCCTGATGCTGTTGTTGTTGCTATTGATGTTGCTGTGGATGTTGCTGTTGTTGTTGCTACTTTTGCTGCGCTTTTTATTGCTGCTGTTGTTGCTGCTGCTGTTGCATTGTTATCGCTGTCGTCTGTTTGTGTTTCCCACCATTTGGAGACCCGAAACGGGGCGTATGCGCAATTGTTGAACTGCTGTCTGTTTGCTGCTGGGCTGAGAGGAGGGTTGAGCTGGCGCGGGAGGACTAGTTAACATTTTGGCAGCGGGATTTTGTGTGGCTGACCTTGCGGCCCATCTTCAGGTGCAGCTTTCACGGCTGGCGATGCGATGCGGAAATGTGGCAATTGTTGCTGCTGCTGCAGTTGGCGCTGTGCTCCTCCAGCTGGCTGCATTGGCTGCACTTCCAGGCCATTCGTCACACGTCTCGATTCGCTGACAACTTGCAATCCTCGCCGCCGCAGCAGCAGCAGCAACAACTAATCATAATTTCAGCCAATTTAGCAACAAGCGACAAGTGTAGTTGCTGT